>PVIC010027171.1:0-24051 GCA_004025085.1 Thryonomys swinderianus
ACTTATAAGTAAATTCAGTTTAAATCTTTACAGATAATTAACTGTTTAAAATACTCATAAAAGTCATTTTCAAGTTTATGTTTATAAACCATAAGATTTTTATGTTGTGTTCTTATAAACATTAAAGAAAAACTGCCTTTAAAATTGGATAACAAGTACAACCTTATTTTCCCCTCTATTTGAAAGTTACCTTCAAGGGTACCAAAGATGATGTTGGTAGATAAATAGAAGATAAAGCCCTTGAAAAAACAGTAAAAAAGTGAAATAAATAGGTCACAGAGATGAAAATACTGTATGTATTCTCTGTATGAGAGACTGAAGATACAAAATAGTGTTAACATGTAGGATATTGTGAAACAAAAATATTCAAAGGGGTGCCGGGCGTGGTGGCTCACGCCTGTAATCCCAGCACTCAGGAGGCAGAGGCAGGAGGATTGCTGAGTTTGAGACTTGCCTGGGCTACATAGTGAGCTCAGAGCCAGCCTGAACTACAAAGCGAGACCCTGTTTCAAAACAAACAAACAAACAAAAAAAAAACAAAAATAAAAACAAAACAAAACAAAAAATATTCAAAGGGAAAAAAGGGGGGTGGAGTAAGTAAAGAAGAGTAAAAAAACAACTGATGACAAGATTGAGTCATTTATGTGCAAATGGATACACCTGGAGGACACTCTAATGAGTGAAATCAATAGATCACAGATAGGCAAATACCGGATCTTCTCATTGACATGAGCACCTGTAGATGCAAATGAGCTCTAGAAAGTATGACAGTCTTTGTAGAATGGGAAATTTCCAAAAGAAATTTGGTGTGGTCATGTAATGAGGGGAAGGAATAAATATGATTCTGAAAGAAAATAAAAAAAAGCATGTATATAGGGGGTGGAGAGGTGTGGGTGGGTGGGGATATGGGTAAAAATGAGAATTGACTGTGTCATATATTGGTACAAATTCCCTGATGTTATGTGTGATTGTGAGATGTATATAAATTGTACCAATAAAGAATTCAATTAAAAACAATTAAAATAAAAAGGAAACAAAGTTTATGTATATAGGAGGCAGGGTTGAAGGGTGGGCAGGGGAATGGGAAAAAATGAAAATTAAGTTGTGTCTTGCATGGGTACAAATTCTCAATGTTGAGTGAGATCATGATGTGTTTACAAAATGTACAAATAAAATCAACTAAAAATGATACATTAAAAGTCACAGTGAAGGCAAATATGTTACGCAGAAAGTGAAACTGAGGTTTTAAAGATAGGACTGCTTAGTATAGTTTGAATTGTTCTATAAAGTTCTATTAAAATATATTGTGACCTCCACATTCATCCTTATGAATCAAGTTGAACAGATATTTAAAATTTGAATCATGTGCTGGTATTAAAAGAGATATAGGCCAATTACTAAAAATGCTTTGCTTAAAATGTGAAGATGCTTTTTGATGTGACAGTTTCTGAAAATGTTATCTTTTCTTTAAGGTGAAAATGTTAGAGTGTTTTATTGATTTATGTTTTTGTATTTATTGTTCCCTGAGTGTTGAAATGTGCCCCTTTGACTACAGAGCATTTCTTGCTCAGTATTGAAAAATGATCTCATTCCTTTGTAAGTATTAGTCACATTTTAATGGGGACATATTCAATGTTTGTACAAGAACTCCCAAATCTTTTGAAATCATTATCATCACACATGGGTGAATTTCAATTACCGATGGTGCCGCTGATTCAATGTTCTTTCTATATTGTGGTTGCAGATGAAGGTGAATTTTTGCTGGCCAGTGACGGAAGGCATCCTCACTTGCTTTCTGTTTGTATCTTTTCATGCTTAATTGTTGCTACTTATATAGCTAGTAGCTGTGTTATTCCGAAGTGTGCTAAGCTTTGAAGATGTAAGATCATTCTCTCAGTGGGATTTAAGTTATGCATCATTCTTTCCTTTAGGTACATGAGGAAAATGAAGCACAAGTAGACCTAGGGTTGGAGCCAAACTCTCTAGGAAGGAAAGCGGATGTTTTTCTTTAAGGGAAAGTAAAATACAAATGGTTGAACACAAAATAAAAGGAAAGTTTGAATTAAATGTGGAAAATGGTTGCTGGGAAAGCAGAAGTTCTTGAGACCTTGGGCTGATCAGAGTCACGTAACATGAGGTGCTTTGCTTTTTCTTTCAGGTAGCGTGAGACTGAAAGGAGCTTTTAAGTGCTGTTCAGAGTAAAAGGGGAGGTACGAATCAAGGAGAATCAGGGAAAGGCTTTAGAATCCATTAGGTTGCTTTTAAGACACCCCCCCTTCATCCTCCTGGAAAGTTATTTCCTCCACTCTCAATGGGAGATAATAATATCTATCTCGCTCTGTCGTTGTGTGAAGTGCTGATGTAGAACAAGAATTCAATAGAAGGAGAGGGTTTGGAATGTTAATGAGGGGAGGGTAAAGTGTACTCAGACAAAGAAGAAGTGACAAACTCTTCTCTGAGAGTCATTTTCTTCATCTGTTTTGTCAGGTATCAGAGTCCTGTTCTCTAGGTTGTAGTGAGAATGAAATCAATAAAGCAATGGAATGCCTCCCACAGAGGCTGGTTCATTGTAAATGCTAAATGTGGCTTTTTCCCTTCCCTTCACCTACAGATTTAAGGAATAAATGTTTTCTTGGTGTTTTTGTGCTTGTAAGTTTTGGACCATTTTTGACAGCACCTTAAATATAGAAATATTCATTCTAAAGAACTAAATTTGAATAGAATGCATTTTATCATCAATTAAATTAGGAATCAAGAAATTATAAAATTAGGATTGTGCCTACTCCAAAAGGAAAACAATTGTATTTTTAAAATAGAAGAAGGAAGACATGGAAAGTATGATCTATCAATCAATTACCATAAGAATCTCGAACAATGTAATATGGGGGATCAAAGGGATTCATCTATTTCTGTAAAAATGACATTAGAACAGTCTATTGATCACCAAAGCTGTTTAGTTATCTTGGCCTCCTTATACCTTCTTTACCTTGTCTTACTCATACCTTTGATTAGATGTTTTAAACTTTATTTTAATAGAGGATCTATCCCAATGACACTTAGATAAAGAAAAAAAACAGGACAATAAAAAAAGATTTTGTCAATTAGAGTTGACACAGGTCTATCAGGCAGGACATCAGCAAGCCAGCACTATAAGGTACAGTATAGACATGGTAAGTAAGAAACATGGGATCACCTTGGCTTTTTGGGGATTTCTGGAGATTGGTTAATTCAAATAATTAATTTTTTGAGCTCCAGGAGCTAGATACTGACCTTTGCTGCCTAGTTCTTGGCCATACATGATTCAGGTAGGTAGACACAACCCATGAACAGCCTACAAGGGAAGTAACTGGAGTATGGACTTAACAAGCTGCTGAAGAAAAGGAACTGTGCAGCTGCTAACTATATGTAAGAAACTAGGTCAACACAGCAATTAAGAAGAAAATAAAAGCATTAAAATACTGAAAGGCTATACTACAGGAAGATACAAGAGCAAAAGTATATCACATATTAATGCCTGGACTCATAGAGCGTAATGTGGAGCTTTCATGGCAGGGACGAAAGAAATTGGGCAAAATCACAGCATGATAGTTTAAACTATATTGGGGGCCACAGAGAGACAAGGACCTGGAAAAACTGTTGGCTGGTAAGCCATCTATCTGCATGTGTGAACAGCTATAGTCTTAAGAAGAAGGCTGTTTGCCTAGGTACATAAACTGTTTACTGGATATGTTGCTCTTTGGGAGTTTGGTAAAACAAACAGCACAGATTTTTTAGGCCAGAGTGTCTTGGAACAAATAGAACAGGCATGTTGACACAGATGGCCTTAGTTTTAAGTTCTGATAGTTAAGCATTGTGTATTCAGATGAGTTCATTTTTCAAAGGGAAGAATTTGGCTTGGTTTCCTTCACTTTACAAATAATACAAACCATACTTAGGGAGGCAACAAAAATACATGAAGTGATCACAGACTCAAAAAGCAATCATATATATTCACATGGGTATATGGGAAAATTCAACATGTGTATACATATTAAGCAGGCTATTACATGTGATATTTTATAATATTGAATATAAAGTTAGAATACTCAAAGAGATTAGTCAATGTATTATAATTAACAGAATGCTGAAATGAAGAAATTTAGAGAGACTTCAAGTCCAATTTAATGTAAACTTGTCAAAAAGAAGTGCTTCTACTTGAATGAGTTAGTTTTGGATTTTAGCGCAGGAACTGTATTGCTTTTGTTTTTGTTGTCAGTCAACAAGTGGTATACTTGGACAAGTTTTCTTGAATCACAGAATAAATAAATTTGATAGAGAAAAGTTCTTGCTTGAAATGAATATTGCATTGGGCAACAAACTGTGTGGAACTGGAATCAGTCCGAAAGAGGAGAAGATTGGCAAAAAAGGATTATTTCATCTCAGGACAATAAAACATTAATTTCCCCCAGATCTGAGAATAATTAATAACAGGGCCGGTGAAGAGAGGCTATAGTCACAAGAAACAGAATTGATGAACCATAGTTTTATATTTGACAGCCTTCCCAATGATTCTTATCTTTCTCACAATGACCTCCTAATAATTAAGGGAGTCAATCCTTTCTGCAGTCTCAGGAGACACTCTACCACTTCCATAAAGTCTCTTGTCTTATAGTTGTATGCCATATCTACTTTCTACATTAGAGCTTGTCTGTTTGGAGTAAAAATACTGATTTAAATCCTTGAATTAAACAGTAACTCATAGAGAATGCCCTATGTTAGTGAGCACATTACTTTGCCCAACTTTGTCCTCCCTACTGAAAAGATTTATGACAATCTCTGTTTGACAGCCATTTGAAAATATATGGTAGGAAATTGATATAATGGAAGTAAATAGTTCTTAGAGAACACTGATCTATGAATGACTATTTACAGACAAATGTGTTGGAGGAGAATATTTTTAAGGTAGGGGAGTGAGAAAAAGCTTGGCAATCTGATTGGACTGTGGCACAGACAGGGTATTGGTATGTTGGCATCTTGACTGCCATTTTGTCAATAAAGTTTCATTGACACAGCTGTGACCACTTATTTACAAATTGTTTGAGATTACTTTTGTGCTAGAGTGAAGACCTGATAATTCCAAAGGAGAACAAATATTGTGACCTATAATGCAAAAACAAAAACAAAAACAAAACACCTTCTGGTGCTTTATGGAAAAAGTTTGCTGAGCTCTGTTATAATAGGAGGTGATGTCAGTGGGGTTGATGTGGAAAGTGAGCCATGTGAAAGTAATCATGGTGAAACAGTTGACAGAACATTCCCCAAAAGCAAAACCTAATTTGCAATTTATAAGATATTGGTTATGAAGGGTGTAGGACACTTGTACTCTTCTACCTGAGAGGCAGCATGAGGTTGTCAAGTCTGGGATGCTAAGAAAATTGTGGTGTCAGTGGTGTACTTGGGCTGATAGAGAGCAAAGCCAGGTAAGGGTAGCTTAGTCTTCTACATATTGATTTTGAGGCAACAAATTAGCTCCCCAAAAGTGGTTAATGAGATGCTGGAAATATTGACTTGTAACTTAGATGCTTGATGATAATAGAAAATTTATTTTTAGAAGGTATCAGCAGAAGATGTAGCCAGAGTCATTTTAACTGACAGATGAATAGTCAATATAGTTTGTTGTTAGCAAAAACAAAGCAGTTCACATGCTTCATCAATAGATGGGGTATTAGGAAATCTCAGAGCCTATTCCTACCATGGCAGTGTCCAGTTCACTATGGAACTCTGTCTGGTTGTCCTTTGATTCTGTCAAATAATATAAAAGCAAAAATAGCATTTATGGGGCTGGAGATTTAGTTCAGTGGTTGCCGTGCCTGCCTCACAAGTGCAAAGTCCTGAGTTCGGTCCCCCCGTAACCACATACAACAATGCTGGGTGTGGTGACTCACGCTCACCAGCAATCAGTGTCACATACCACAGTGCTGGGTGTGGTGGCTCACACCTGTAATCCCAGCACTTGGGAGGCAGAGGCAGGAGGATTGCTGAGTTCGAGGCTTACCTGGGTTCCATAGTGAGCTCAGGGCCAGCCTGAACTACAAAGCGAGACCCTGTCTCCAAAAAAAAAAAAAAAGTATTTATGGTCTGTTTTGTAAATACAGAATAATATATGTGAAACACTCATCACTGAAAAAAAGCCACTACAAATTCTGAGGATTCTAATTATTATCTGAGAGAACCTGATACCGTCTAGATATTACAATAGTATGGTTTAAATTATTCATCTTGTGAACTCATTGAGCTGTAAAAACTATATTCTAAAACTATAACTTGATTCCAGCATTAGGAAGGAGATTTTCCTTGGAGAAAAAGGAGTAGAGAGATCATCAGATGGGTTTATAGGTTGTAGAATTTGTCAGACTTTAATTTAGTTTCACAGTTAAGATGTCAGTTTTAATATATGATAAATGAACTGAGATTATCCTTGTAATATTTTAGGGAATATAGAAATGAACTACTTATATTCCCTTTAGCTCAGAATGGGTAAAATTATAATGCACTCAATTAGCATTTATTTCTTCCTAGCTTCTCTCACATTCTTTTTTGAATCACATTATGAATGATAACCACACTTACTCTCCCCCACTTTGGCCAGTGACTTGCTTCCTCTCAAAAAACACTGACTTGATTTTCAGTTACCTAAAATCACATAGCATGGATGTTACAGCCAAGATGAGAGACCTATGTTCAAGGATTTCATTCACTGTGTCTTTAATCATGCTACCTAAAACTTACTAAAATAAAAAAGAATGGAAAGCAAAAAAAAAAAAAAAGAGGTCTTTTTTGAGGAAGAGAGAATAAGCAAACAGAAATCTTTTTATTATACATGATTGGTTGCCATAATTAACTTGTATAACCATGAAGGTCAATACACATGCCTCTATAATGCTCTTCCAATAAGCATTTGGTCAGTGGCATTTTCTATGTTATGTTGTAAAAATAAAAAGAGATTAAAGTTATGGAGATGGGAAAATTGATGCAGCTTAGAAAGA
The DNA here is from genome assembly GCA_004025085.1 of Thryonomys swinderianus. Taxonomy (NCBI): domain Eukaryota; kingdom Metazoa; phylum Chordata; class Mammalia; order Rodentia; family Thryonomyidae; genus Thryonomys; species Thryonomys swinderianus. The sequence goes on from PVIC010027171.1 coordinate 7,026, forward strand.
TCATTAAGAACAGAAGCTTTATTATTTATCTGTCAAGGTTGATTCCAAGGAGAAGCAATGGCATTAGCAGTGTCTTAGGTAATCGATATTTACTCTGATCCTTCCAGCCATTCAGAAAAGAAACGGATTAACAGAAGCTAAAACACCAACATCCTCCTAATAACTAAATACTATGACCATGCCCATGCTGCTTTGTTGAACATTAGAAATAGGGGTGCTTTGATCATAAGCAGAGAGAGAAATCGGAGGAGACAGTTGTCTTCCCCAGAGCTTGTAAAGTTTGAAAGCTCTTCCACCACCCATCAGCTTAAACAAAAAACATGTCTCTTTCTATAAATAACTACTTAGAAATGTAAATAAATATAACCCCAAATAGTGCTTAAAATTTGATTTTTTTGTCTTCCTATATAGCAAAGAGCATGAGTTAAATGTCCTGGCCCGGGGTCAGTCTCCACAATATCATTAAGGACAAAGATCTCTGCTTCTGTTCAGCAACTGCACCACGCACAAAGGCTGATCAAAACACAGTGTGTATTTATACATTTTGAAAATTACAGTAAAGAAGACCGTCATTAGTCCCTCTCAAAATATTTCCCCCTGAACGCATTTATGCCATATTTCTTGCTTCTTTCTGAAGCAATTTGGGAAGTTCTCTTTCAAGAGAGTCCTTTTGAGGTGTTACAAAAATAAATATGGTAGATGCTTCTGGCAAATGAAATCCAAGGGAAGGGCAGGTTCGTGATTATAAAATCATTGTGGTAGAACTTCATCCGTATTGTTCTTTGGGTCAGTGAGGCTTCTGAGTCTTTGGCAAAGTCCAAATGACCATTAAAAGTAAACATTCTGAAACCAGGCAGGACACCGAGGCAGCCACAACAGGGTCAGCAGAGCTGTTCCTGAAGGAGGACGGATGTCTGTTCCTGCGGCAAGAAATGGCAGGCTTGGTGGGAAAGGAGTGTCTGAAGGGAGGCGGGTGTTTTAGAGGGGCTTAATGGCCACCTACCTTTACTCAAATACATTTTGAAAATGAAACATTCACAACATTGCACGATCACACTTCTTATCTACGGGGTCATAATCATAGAAACTAGCCTGTCCTTCATTTGTGTTTTTCTCCTTCCTTCTGGAGGATTCCGCGAGTGTGCTCCAGGCAGGACAGACAGAAGTAAGTGCTGGGGGTGGGGCTGACGGGAACTCAGTGTGACTCCTTTTAAAATAGTTTTCTGCTTTTCATACCTCAGTGGATAGAACGCTGACTATGTCATAAGACAGCCACTGGTTGCCAAGGGAGGTTCAGAAACGAACTGGGGGCATCGCCACCTCAATAAAATAAGGACTCTATGGAAAGGAAGATGGGGAAAACTGATATTGAGCGGTGCTCCCTTTCCAAACTCCCTATTTCATTTCTCAAACATTCTTTCAAGTTGGCACTGTTTTGTTCAGATGCTGCTCAGATCTGGTGTATATACTAACAGGCCAGGTCTGTAGATAAAGGGCCCAGTACATTGTGAGTTCAGAGATAGATTTTTTTTTTTTCCTTTTGTAGAATCCATGTAAAAAGACAGTCTAAGGAGTTCTGAGATGGAGGGGAAAATAAAGGACAGAAAGAGAAATAATCTTAAAAACTCGTGAAAACAATGGGAAAACTATTCTTTCTTCTAATTCCATCCTCCTTTTCTCATTAGAAAAATTAGGAATTAAAGCTAAAATAATGAAGTAGTAGGTAAAATATCTGCTCCAGTCTCAAATATGGGATACTCTAAACAATTGTAAGTCATTATTTTATTGAAAAGTATATGCTATACTATATTTTCAGTTTCAAGCATTTAAAAAAGGAACTGTAAGTGAAGTTGCTTCTTCTGTTAGAACAAAATAATTAAGATTATTTTTAATACTAAATTTTAATCTTAGAGTGATTTTAAATTTATGTAAAACTTGAGTTATATAGTACTGATATCCACATACCATCATTCCCCACATTATTAACATTATTTTGTGTTACTTACTGCAACTAATGAGCCATTCATTAATTGATTGTGAGAGTTACTTACATTTTACTTGTATGTGGTTTTAAAGAGTGTCAAGAAAGCATTTTTAGGGCCAGAGATTTAGGTCAGTGGTTCCGGCGCCTGCCTCACAAGCACAAAATCCTGAGTTCAGATCCCCGGTAACCACATACAACAATGCTGGGCATAGTGACTCACGCCCAACAGCAATCAATATCACATACCACAGTGCCGGGCATGGTGGCTCACACCTGTAATCCCAGCACTCGATAGGCAGAGACAGGAGGATTGGTGAGTTCAAGGCTTTCCTGGACTACATAGTGAGCTCAGGGCCAGCCTGAACTACAAAGCGAGACCTAGTCTCAAAAAAAAAAAAAAAAAAAAAAAAAAAAAAAAAAAAAAAAAAAAAAAAAAAAAAGCATTTTTAAAACATCTTTCAACTGAGAATTATTTGATTTTTTCCCCTTTAAGTATTTTATTATTTCCTTTGCTGTAAGTTCATATGTTTTCTGTGTGCTAGAATCAGATATTTCTCCAAGGAGCCCTGGTTTCTTTCTGTTGGGTAATAATATTAGAAACTAAGTTATGTGTGTGTTTGTTGCCACTGGACTACAATCACTCTGCTGTCAGAGTGAGGATACACCCTAACCTATGTGTAGCACTTATCAATAAATATTTCTACATGTGACCACCTGTATCTACACAAACCTGATCGTAATTCCAAATTGCAGATTGAATTCTAATACTTGATCATGTGAGTCATGGTAGCTTCCTCTGGTTACTTATCTATAGAAACCTACTACAACAGAAAGAGATTAGTTTCCTACTACCTTCTGTTTACTTAATTTTTCAATTATAGCATATATGCAAAGTAATGTTAGAACAGTTCATCTGTATTCTCATAAGGGATACAGTTATTAAGTAAATTATATTTTGCCTTTAGTTTTACAAACTCCACTTACTTAAATTATTAATTTAGCTTCTTTTCTCCCAACCCTTTAAATAAGAGTATGTTGTACATTTTAACAATTATTTCTTCATATTTTTATTCCATCTGGGAAGTTCCTGGCCAACTATATGATTGTATGTTTAATTTGTATACATTAAGGTCTACTTTTTGTGCTTCAAATATTTGTGCATTTTTACCCAGGCAAAACATCCATTTTCTATATTAATTAGTATCTTATTGTTGGGACAAAGTACCTAAAACAGTTGGAAGGAGGATCGGTTTATTTTGGCACATGGTTCCAGGGTTTCAGCCCATAGCTGATTGCTCTAAGACACAAACAGCAAGGTGGAAGTGCACAATGGAGGAAAAGCACTTAGTTCTAGGCACCAGAGAAACAGAGGGGGGAACAGTGTCAGAGAGGAAGGGGCAAAGGGACTCGAAATAGATCCCAAGGTCATGCCTCTGTGAAAAATTCAGACACATTTGGAAATGTGGCTTGCTAATCTGCTCAGTGGCTTCCAAGCTAGTCAAGTTGACACTATCATGTATAACCACTAAACTCAGCCATTTTGTTTTAAATGTTTTATTTGCCCTATTTTTCCTGTCTTGTCCTTTTGATATTCCATTTCTACCTATACTATATCTTGTGTAATTGTCCTTAGAAATCTCTGCTATGTTTTATTCACAGTCTTGGTTCTCTGCCTTTCAGTTTCATTGATTTCCATTAACACATTGTCAAGTTCAGGGTTTTTTTTTCTTAGCTACATCTGCTGGCCCACAGTGACCCCATCAAATGGGTTGGTCATCAGGACTTTGAGCAATAGTATTGCTTTTACTGTTAGAATTTCTTTTTTATTACATTAGTCCTCTGTTCTGGCTTATAGTCTACATCTTTTTTCAACTAGAGCCTTTAACATATTCATATAATTATTTTAAATTCTTTGTCTGATACTTTAAAAAGTACGGCATGTTTGAGCTAAGGATTTAGCTCAGTGATTCCGGCGTCTGCCTGGAAAGCACAAGGTCTCAAGTTCTATCTCTGGTACCACATACCATAATGCCAGGTGTGGTGGTTCATGTCTATAATCCCAGCACTTGAGAGGCAGAAGCAGGAAGGAGGACTGCTGAGTTTGAGGCCTGCATGGGCTACATAGTGAGCTCAGGGCCAGCCTGAGCTACAAAATGAGACCCTGTCTAAAGAAAAAAAAGAAGAAAAGAAAAGGGATATGGGATATATGAATTTTGCCTCAAAGCTTGCTTTGTCTTTAAATTATGGTTTCCTTTTCTTTTTTTCTCTTTAGTTTTCTTTTTGATTTTGCTTTGGAGGTTGCACACAATGCATTAAATAACAACTGAAATGAAAAGAATATAATTTTAAGGTTTATGCAGTCTGTCTAGGATGTCCAGTGTGTTAAATGTTTGTAAACATAAATGCCAGAGACTTGCAATACATCTAGCTTCTTATTTTTAGGTGTTATGTTTGCCTCACACCACTCTTACACTGGATCCTGTTGATGTGGTTGTAAGGTTAGGTGGTAAGGTATGAAGCAGAAGTAGCAATTCATAACATTGTGATTAATCTTGATCTTTTAGTGGCTTTAGGTCCCTGGATTGTGAGTTTCAAAAGTATTCTCCCATTGTTATCCTTCTAGCACAACAGCTAGAAGGATTTAGAGTTATTGTTATGGATTGTATCTAGGTATCCTCCCATAGCCTCATGTGATCATGGCTGGGGAGTTCTGAGGGTGGCTGGATTAGGGTGCATGAATGCTGATGAAGAGTGTGGGTAACAGGAGTCCCAGCCCTGATACAGATGTGCAAATATCATATATTTTCTCTGATATGAGAAACTGAAGTTATGAATGTGTTCTAGAATGCATGATTGATATTGTGAAATAGTAAATATTCAAAGGGTAATGGGGCTTAGAGGTAAATAACGAAGAAAGAAAAAAATTGATGTAAAAAAAAGGAAACAATGCTTGTGTATATAGGGGTGGGGGGGTGGTAGAGTGGGGAGGGGAGGGTGAAAACGGAAATTAAGTTGTATCATATACTGGTACAAATTCTCAATGTGGAGGGTAATTGTGATGTGTATATATAATGTACCAATAAAAAAAAAAGTGTGGGTAACGGAAGTCCCAATCCGGATGTGGATGGTACCAACGGATAGGCTTGTAGCCTGGATGGGATATAAAGGCCCAGAATGAAGGCTTTGCTACTTCACAGCTTCGCTGTTGACTGCTTTCTGCCGCCATGCTGTGAGTTATCTTTCCTGTCTGATGCCCCTCTGTCATGTGCCAACCAGCCTGAGAGCCAGCTAACGATGGACTGAAACCTCCACAAACTTTGAGCTGAAGTGAACCTTTCTTTCTTTCCACTGTTTAGTCTCAGTTGTGAGAAAAGTAACTACAATAGTTGGTAAATAACTTTTCTTAGTAGGTTAAATGTATGGCATGGTCTTTTCCCCTGGAGTGTAGACTGGCTGCACAGAATCCACTAAGCATGAAATCTCAATGGTGACTTATCCCTCTCCCTGTCTGAGACTGGAAACAATCTTTCTTAGCACCTCATGGTGAAAAACTATTCATTTTCATTTTCTGAGGAGTAAAACCTAAATAATTTTGGTTCTTGGTATTTTTCACTGTCATAATGGCCCATACTCACTTTCCAGTAATTTTCAAGATTATCCTTTAAGTGTCGCTAAGTTAATGGCTTCTGTTGCACATGTTTTCAAGTGAGCAGCCATTTTCTGTGCTCTGTATTCATATATTTCTACAAATTACAGGATGGCATTTTACCCCACAACTTTAGTTCCAAAATAATTGATTTCTAATATTTTATTGTTGTTGAGGGGATAAGAATGATGACTTCTAAGCGATTTACTTGTCACACCTGAAACTTGAAGCTATCAAATTATGCTCTGGTGGTAGCAAAATATATACTAGTAATGATACCTTAGTTATTCTAGCATTGTTTTGGTAAATGTGATGATATCATAGGGGTCAGGCACATCCCTAGTGACAGATCCACATCCAGGACTCATCACTTCCTTTGTTAGCCTGTCTTGTGCGGAAGTGTCAGGCCAAGAATCTGATGGAGACTTACATCCCAGCAGACACAAGGGATGGTCTGGAGTGGCCCACTATGCCCTGCGAACATTCCTGGCATAACCTCACTGTTGATCTTACTCCAATGTTAGCTCTAGATAGAAGTGGGATTTAGTGGCTTGTTCCCATTCTTCATCTGCACCTTGAAACAGGGTCTTTTTGATGTCATAGAATAACAGTTGATGAGAGAGTCATTCTAGCTTCTTGGAATGATTTCGTCAACACTGACTCTTTGGTTCATCATCTGGAAAAGGTTGACTAGAATGAAAGGAAGATCATGGTAGTGAAATCTAGCAGGAATTGGGAGGAATTTACCTCTCCTTTATTTATTGCTTTAATTAAAACATATTAATTTTTATCTTAGCAGGCAGGCTTATTTGGTGGGGAGATTGTTATTTTCCCAACAATGATTGCTTTCTTATTTGTTGAATGACTTTTATCTAGTGTATTACTTTTCCAGAGCCATGGCTGTATAACAGTATCTCCACAAACTTAGTGACATGAGAAAATACACATTTACTGTAACAGTTTTGTGGATCAGAAAAATATGCACAACTTGGACTAGTTCTATTAGAGTTTCACAGGTCTGCAGTGCAGATGCTGTCTAGTGCTTGGGGTTTGTCTTGAGGTCAGATGGGGAAGGATTAGACGGACAGATTTTCAGCATCATTCACTTTGCCATTGCATGGCTGAAGGGTGTAGATTCTTGCTGGCTGTCACTTGAAGCTACCCCTAGCTTACTCGTAGATTAGCTTGCCAGTGTCATCCCTTGTTTCTTCTGAGATAGTAAGAGGTTTCATTTTCTCGTAGGACAGAAGTCACAGCCTCTAAAATGAAATCACAAGCGTGACATCTTATGATGTTTGGCATATTCTTTTGGATAAAAGTCAAAAGGTCAACATTCCAGCAATAAGGACTTCATAATTCCGAAAGATAAATGGTAAAAGAGCTAACTTAGAATCTGTCCACAAAAAATAGTTATCCTTTTATGCAGTTCTGACAGTCATCTTATCTGGCTGGGACACATGAGGACAGGAAGATCGCTAAGGTGAGTCTCACTGAGAACATTCAGTTTGGCAACTGAATTTTTTTTTTTTTTTTTTTTGGTGGCACTGGGGATCAAACTCCAGCCTTGTGCTTCCAAGGTAGGCATGGTACCACTTAAGCTAAATCCCCAGCCTGCCCCAATTAAAATATTTTTAAAAATATAGATTACATGTAAATAAAGAAAGTAATTATGCAGTTCTTTTTTTTTTTTCTTTTTGAGATGGTCTCACTCTGTAGTTCAGGTGGCCCTGAGCTCATTAAGTAGCCCAGGCAAGCCTCTAACTCAGCAACCCTCCTGCATTTGCCTCCTGAGTGCTGAGCCACTACTCTTGGCACTGTAGAATGTGGTATTGGTTGCTGGTGGGTTTGAGCCACCATGCCTGGTATTGTTGTATGTGGTTACTGAGGGTCTAACTCAGGACCCTAGGCTTGCTAGGGAGGTGCCAGAATCACTGAACTAAATCTCTGGCCCTAATTATGCAATTCTTATATAGGGTAGTAATTACACATTTCCTGGTTATTGATTTGAAAATATATGGCAAGAAAAGTATAAATTCCATAATGTTTTAAAAGATACACTTATTATTTATAAGAAAAGGTACATATACTTAGAAAATAACACATTCATATAAGAGGCATAGTTACTCGTTTTTTAAGCCATAGCTAGAACAACTAGGGATTTGTAAAATCATAATTCTGTTGATATTTTCTTAATGAGACATAGAGAAATTCTCTTTCTTAAAAATTAATGTCAAAAAACTATAGTTCAACCTCAAAGTCATAACATAATGTAGTTATAACATCGGACCGTGTGGAGATGGATGTAATTTTAAGACTGCAAAGGTGGAAAAAGCACATTGATGTAATAAGTCTGATGCAATTACTTAATTGTTCTTCAATTGTAGTTTTTCAGACATCACACATATTTGTAAGACTTTTGTGGGTTGAAAGGCACAGAAGGGGTTTGCCAACATAATATTGTGTGGATATACTCTCGTCAGAGTTCTCTTTGAGATTAGCTGGTACTTACACCTGATCATTTCTTGCAGCTACTTAAGCACCTAAGGATGCAAAGCAATAAACAAAACAGCAGTAAACCAGCAAAACTAAAGAAACCCACTTCAAACGGATTAGCATAATTACTTCAGCCAGAGAGTGACAACAAAGTGACAAAACACACTGGAAACATAGATGTTTTTGTGGCCCACCTTCTGCTTGTACACACCTGTGCACTTTGTAAACGGCTCCATATGCTTAATCAAAAGAAATCTAATTGCCTTAATTTACTTCATCCAAAAGTAGAAGAGTAAATTATATGTTTAATTATAAACTTTCCACTTTGGGCAGCTATAATTAATGACTCAAGGAATCGTGCAATAAGCCAAGAGCAACCTTTTATTACTCCTGAGGTACCTGAACAACACCAGTGTTTCAGAGCCAGTCAAGTCCTATTAGTACAGAAATCAAAATGCCTACCCAAGGCATTAATCACAGAGCACCTTCCTGCACAGAGACTTTTAATTATATATGCTGTGTACTCTCCACGTGGATTGTCTGTGCCACAGGATGGTGATAAATGTTCTATTCTAAATAATGATGACAAGAAGTTTCTTTTTTATTTTTTAAATTATTTTGGCGTATGCCACTTCATATTTCTGCAGCCTTACCAAGACTTGGCCTTAGGTTTGGAACATGGGGATTTCTTCTTTCTAACACAATTTTCAGGAAGTCAATGCCTTTGGAAACTGGAGTCTAATTTTTGTTTTTACTTTATTTGAAAAGGCAGTGAGAAGCATCTCCTTGTATAGCACTGTTTTGTTTTGTTTCCCTCTAACATTCAGTGTTGCATTTTTAAGAGGTCTCACATCTACTGACCATAATGAGAGAGTGAACATGTAGTTTCATATAAAAACCTATACTCTTTTACTTATTCCAGAACATTAGGTATAAATTTGAAACTCAACTAGGAAAAGCATTTGCCTTGCTCTGAATGGAACAACACCAATTTAACCACTCAGCACAAGAGCTTCTACTGGGTATACAGAGGACAGGTTGGTCATTTATTTGTACACATACCAGTATTCTGTCATGGATAGAGCATGGGCTTTAACATGAAACAGTCTGAACTTCAACTTATTTAATTCTCTGAGTCTTTGTTTCTTCATCTTTAAAATGAGGACTCTGAAAATGCTTTGGGAATTATTAACTGAAAAGTAGTCATAAAAAGTAAGTTTAGATATAGACCGTATATCAGGTTCTCAAAAAATGCTGTGTATTAAAGGAATGTTCAGTATGTATTTAGTTATGCTCACTCACCCACTCAGAAATGTAGATGCTAATGAAAACATTAGCCATGGGTCATAGAAAAATGTAATTCTAATGGAAAGTCTGTGCTCAGTGATAAGCCTCCAGATTATTCCTGTCACATCTCCCTACTGATTCTATGCTTTGGTCTTTTGTCTACACTGGGAAGCTGCCATCCCAATAAGTGACTTGGGGTCTATGTCTATCAATTAGTTTGGCCAATGACAATTACTAGCAGATGAAATCTTTTAAGATGTCAGTTGTTTTTCAATCTCTCCTTTCCTTGCTTTATTATGTTTTTGGCTACAGTTCTGCTATTTTGTTTAGATAGTAGCTTTTAAAACTTGAGTGTACACGGGAGTGTTTGTTAAAAAACAGACTGCTGGGTTCCACCTTCACAATTTGTGATCGAGTAGGTGTGGGACGGAGCTGAAGAATTTAGATTGCTAACAAGTTCTCTGTGATGGGATGTTGATCTAGAAACATCTGTGTGATGTCCAGGACCCTCAGTCAAGTCTACAGGGCAGCACCTGTTGTGATCACAGTTCCTTCTGTTTCTGTCAACTCTCCTCTCTCCTCTTGGCCTAGAGTTAGTAAGTATCTCTTGTTGATTCTTGATAATATAAACTCCTAGAAATAGTGCTCTCATCATCTTTCACTAAGCACTTTTTGTTTTCTTTGTGGAGTTTATTGGTACATTTTATGTATACATTAGGATCATCATCACTTTCATCATTGTGAGAATTTGCACCTGTACAAGGTGTATCTTGGTTCTTATTTTTCCCATTCCCCTGCTCTTCCTTTAACCCTTCTGCCCCTCTATATACAGAAGCCTTGTTTCTGCTCTTTTCCTTTTTACCATTAATTATTTTCTTCCCCTTCTTTGGTGTCCCCTGACCACCACTTCCACTTCCCCTTCAACACAACAACAGAAGTGATATGTAAATAGCATATCACTTCTCTAGAGTGAGAAACTGAATGTGTAAATGAAGTCCAAAATATATAACTATTGATAAATAAGAAGAGAAAATGTTCATTAAGCACTTTCAAGTATGCCATTTTCTTTTCTTCCTAAATCTTAACTGATGAAGAAATAACTCAAAGTACATATTAGGTACTTAAAAGAACTTTCATTGAGTAAATGCTTGCAGTAATAATAATTATCAATCCTGAGAAGCTGGTACATATTTTTAACACATCTTAGTTATTTTTAAATCTCATTTCCCTGCCACTCTTCCCTCATCTCTCCCCTCCCTCCATTTCTCGGTCCTTTTCTCTTTTACCAAAGATTTCCTTCGTTTCCTATTATCTATTATTTTGTCCTTCTTTGTTTTGTTTTTGAGATAGGGTCTTGCTAGGTGGTTCAGGCTGGCTCAAAACTCACAGTGATCATGTTCCTCAGCCCTTCAAGTGCTGCAATTACAGGCACCACCATGCCCGGCTATTTGTTGTTTAGTTTGTTTATGTTTGAGTTTTTCAAGAAAATAAATATCACAACATTTCAGTTTTATATATTTCACTTAACATTATGTGTGGGAGCATTAGCCAAAGGGACAGAGGAGAAGGGTATGCAAAGGTGAAAGACTTTTGGACCCACACGCCCAACACCTTCAGGAATGCTTGGGTAGAAATTAGAGTGAAATAGGTAAAATGTTCAAAGGGGAAGTGGAACTAGGGAAGAGGCTGGGGAAAAGAAAGAAGTGAAAGAAAAAATGAAGAGGGAAGAAATGGAAACAAAGCTTATGTAAGTAGGGAGGAATGGAGGGGTTGACGGGAGGGGAGGGAAGTGGGAAAAAATAAGAACCAAGATATACCACATAAAGGTACAAATTCCCAGTGGCGGATATGATCATAATATATACCTAAAGTGCACCAGTAAACTAAAAAGAAGAGAGAAAAAATTAGTCTACTGGGCCACAGGTTCAATTAGGATCAAAATGCATTGCCTTAAGGAATGCATGATCTGGGTTTTGACCTCCCTATACACCGATTTATCATTTAAGTTGATGCCAGGGTTAGTCATGTAGCAGACCGCCCTGATTTGCTTTGTCCTCTTTCTGTCCCTTACATGAGTTCCTGTCAGATAGCCTTCTTTTTGCTTTCACCCCTGCTTCCTTGTTCTATCAATAAAAGGCCACAGAGGCTTCCATTCAGGGCCGTGTTTAGGAGACTTTCTCACGCTGAGGGTCTCCATTAAGGGCCATTCCTCTGGGCCTTCTTGGAGCATGAACTGGACATTGACTCTGAGTAAACGCTCATCCTTTATGCCGTGCCCCGGCTGTGAACTGTGACAATTATGGTCTCCAATTACATCCATTAACAAAATTGGTGCATTTTAACTGTTCTCAATTATTTTAGGATTTTATGTCTCATAGGCCTGTTATTTCCATCATAATTAAGGCTACTGTACAGATTCCAATCAGCAAAAACATTATTTCAAATCATACCATCTATCCAGCCACTTTGAAAATATCATTTTAGTAGTTGCATGAATGAGGCAAAATAATAGTAAAAATGTACTAACTCGGAAGCCTTTAGCACCAAATCTAGACCAATTTCTATAACAGTGAAAATTTGTATTGGAGTTATGACTTCATATAAAGAATTTCTAAAATAGAAAGTTCTTAGTATTTTTCATTAGTGTGCTATTTCCCAAAGTGTGCCTTAAACAACTTGAAATTTTTGAAATTACTCAGTAGAGATAATTAAATTATTGTTAAAAGCTAAAGATACTATGCTTCCCCCATCCTCTCTGGACCTACTAACTAATGATTATTAGCAATGTTTTAAAAATCCAAGTTCAGGGGCTGGAGATTTAGCTCAGTGGTTCCACTGCCTGCCTCACAAGCACAAGGTCCTGAGTTCGATCCCGGTAACCACATACAATGCTGGGCATGGTCACTCACGCCCATCAGCCATCAATACCACATACCACAGTGCTGGGCATGGCAGCTCACACCTGCAATCCCAGCACTCAGGAGGCAGAGGCAGGAGGATTGCTGAGTTCGAGGCTTGCCTGGGCTACATAGTGAGCTGAGGGCCAGCCTGAACTACAGAGCGAGACACTGTCTCAAAAAAAAAAAAAATTCCAAGGTCAGTTTTTTAAGTCTCTTAAAAGATAAGCCTTAAAGTCTTTCTGCTTTTATCTATTGTTATTTTTCTGCATAAGAAGTTTTTGCTTATGAGATTTTTTTTTCTATTCCAGGAAGCATGCCTGTTTATGCTTTTAAAAAGGTTATTCTTAACTAGTCTCTTGTGAACTCTTTCACACCGAAATTGAGTTAAATGAAAAGAGGGGGAGATTCTTTTGATATGGCTGGTAATGAGAACCACAGAGGTCAGCCATGATGCTGACCAAGTGTCAGAAGTCAGAGATCCAGCAGGCAGAGGGTCAATGGTCTCCGCTCTATGATCCTCTCATCTTTGCACTTAAGATTCTTCTGGCCTGTGAGTTACTTCATGGAACTTTGAAGAATGAAATCCTGACCATTAAAACAAAAAGAAAAATCTAAAGAAGCAATATCACAGCTTTTAAAACAAGTGTCATAAAGGTCTTTCCACTCCTACACCCTAGATTTCAACAATCCAGTCTGCCTTGAGTTTCACATGGCAGCAAATGGTTTGGTGCTATATTGTGTTAAGGAACTATATGAAAATTTTGGAGGCATGAGAGCTATGGTAGTAAAGTATAAATTTACAACTTTATAATTAGAATTTAAACACCAATAAAAAAGACCAAGCATGTACACCAGAATTTAAAAATATATTATGAATTTATTTCACAGCTATGTTTTTTCACTATAGAATTGGCATTGCTACCAATCTTGAGGTGTCTTGGAAGACTAGAAATAAATGTGCCATCAAAAACTGTTTCCTAAAATCTAGAGTGAAACACGAGAACTCAACAATCGAGTTAGAATTTTTACTATCCTAGAGAGCAAATATATGATATTAGCTATTTTTTCTGTCTTATTTCAAATTTTATTGCATTGTGGTTAGAAAATCTCACTGAGTGAAACTTCTTTTGTGCTATGTCAATTTTTGTTGTTATTGCTTGGGAAGAATATTAGTTCGAGGTGTGATGTAATATATTTCTACATCACATTTATTTGTTATAATTTCTGTTTAAAATAAATGATTAGAAATGTTGGCATAGCATTTGATGAAGAGATGTTGGCTCTTAAGCTTCATAGAAGCTCTGAACAAACCTCTACTTCACAGAGACAGTGGAGAAACAGTCCCTAATCCACAGTGTAAATCAAGGACCAAACTCCTGTAGGCTATTACATTGACATTTTTCTAGAGATTCACCTCTGTCTCAAGCTAGGTTGTGCACTGTAATGTTTCATGTATATACACCTGCATGTGCCCATGTGTATGTATGCAGTCACTTTTATGTATTTTTTAAAGTGGTGTTTCCAGTTGAGTTTATATAGCAGGAAGGTACCTATTGGTGACAACTGTTTAGATTAGGATGAAATAAACAACCAATTCTGAAAAGTATTCTTTAAATTTGGCCTCAATAAGCTGAAAGCTGAGTGGAAAAAACAGACATAAAATCACAAATAAGAAATAAATGGGTTACAGATGTAAAAATATATCTGTTCTCTGGTATGAGAAACTGAAGATGTAAATGAGTTCTAGAATGTGTGATGAGTATGGTAAAATAGAAAATATTCAAAGGGAAACGTGGTGGAGGAGTGAATAATGAGGGTTAAAGAAAAAATGTGATGGTAATTAAAAAAAAGGGAAACAAAGCTTATGTATTTAGGGAGTGGGAGGTTGTGAGGTAGGTAAGGGAATGGGAAAAATTAGAATTAAATTGTGTCATATACTGGTTTAAATTCTCAGTATCTAGTGTGATCATGATGTGTATACAATGTACCAATAAAGATAACAATTCATAAAGAAAATCACAAATAAGTATGGTTGCCAAATAAGACAAATGAGTAAAGGTTAAGAAACACTCTTGCAGAAGAAACAAAGCAAAACTTATTTGGGAAAATGGTCAAAAATAAGTTCTACGACTTCCAAGAGAAACCAGAAGACCATTTCAATAAAGTGGTGCATTTTACAGTTTTGAATCATTTATTACATTCTTAGAGACTGAAAGTATGATTTTAGCCATCAATTAAAAAAACTCAATTAGACCATAAGTTAAATGGTCCTTGGGTGGAATTAAGTTACATACATTAGCAATGAACTGTATACAAACTGCTATGATGAAGCATGTAAATCTCTATAGGGGGGAAGACATCTTAAAGTTTACCATGCTTTCAAAATGATTTTGAATAACATTGATTTCTGGAAAAGAATCAAAAGAAAGTAAAACTTTGAAACCCCTATTTTACAAAAATGGCATTACGTGTAACCCCTTCTAAGGATTAGTTGAGGCATGACTATTTTTCATCTAGATATTTTCCCAAAAAGAATTACAGATATTATGTTACAGTAATATATGTATACACATATTTATTACAGCTCATTTTTAATAGTTAAATTTTGGTAATGGTCTATGTGTCCATCAAGAGATCAATGAATGAAAGAAATGTGGTATTTACATAGAGTGCAGTGATAAACTTGAGTATTTATAGGACAATAGATGCATCTGGAGACCAAAATGTTAAGTGAGATAAATCAGACATGTAAGTTTAAATATTACATGGCTTTCACTTACATAAGAAATTCAAAATACAATAAAGAATAAAAGTCAGATAATAGAAAATACATGGGTAGATCTTTCACAAAATGGAAAGAGATCAAGAAATGGCAGAAGGTGAGAGAAAGGAGTGGTAGAGAGTGAGAAAGCAGTTAAGATGGTTATGTACATGTACCAACTCTCCACAAGGCATGCAGTCCCCATAAGGCAAGTACTGCAAACATGTACCAGTAAAAATGAAAGTTCAATGAAAAGAAAATACACATTAAAAGACCTGCACTGTGGCTGGAATCCAGGAAAGTGTACCATGAATCAGGTTGAGTCCTACAAGATGATTCCAGACATACCACAGTTGGGAGCAGACTGGAGGATACTAGGAATCAACTCAGCCCATGACCCCAAGAGAGGCTATAGCCATTGGACTATGCTATATTGGGGTCTGCGTCTTTTTTATCACTGTGTTATGAACTACTACAGCACACAAACTTCACATTACCCCTATGTATTATCTTATAATCATTGTAGTTTGGCAAGGTCCTCTGTTCAGGGTAGGAGCAAGCTAGAGTCAGGTACTACCTAGGTCTGCAATTTCATCTGAGGATTGGAGTCTCCCAACTTCAGCCAAACTGTTAGAAAAATTCAATTATTTGTGGATGTAGGACTTAGACCCCTGTTTTCTTACTGGTCACTCAAGTGTTATTCTCATAACTAAAATACATTCATAAATCCTTCCATGGGGCCCTCTAAAGATATGTTATCCTTTTTTTTTTTTTTTTGAAACGGGGTCTCACTTTATATTTCAGACTGGCCCTGAGCTCACTATGTAGCCCAGGCAAACTGAACTAAGCAATCCTCCTGCCTCTGCCTCCTGAGTGCTGGAGTTACAGGCGCAAGCCACCATGCCCGGCACTGTGGTACATGTGACTGATTGCTGGTGGGCATGAGAGACCACTCTCAGTATTGTATGTGGTTACCAGGGATTGGGCCAGGGACATGTGCTTGCTAGGCAGGCACTGGAACCACTATGCTAAATCTCAGGCCCAGTATCTTATTTCTTGAAAGCCAACAAGGGAGCCTCTAGTTGGCTAAGAATATTTCATGATATTTCATGGAAAGTTATTTCATCCTGGTTGAAGGCCCATACCCATGATCAAAGAGGGTGTGAATTTTGCTGGGAGCATACACAGAGGGGCCTCTCAAGATTCTGTGTAGTGTGGAGCTTAATACTCCACAGTTCTCAGGATAGTAAGAGGGGACTTCAATGTTTTAGCAGAGTCATTCTCCCCATAAGTAGAAATGTATTTGATAATTCATCACTGGAAAAAGAAAATCTTAAAAATAATAACATTGAACTGGCATGCCTTCTTTTCTCCTAATAGGAAGCATGAAACAGCTATTTTTTGTAACAAATCTGAAACTAAACTACATACAGCTGTCCCACTGCATCTGCAGTAGATCAAAAAAGTCTGAAAAAAATGCATCATATTGAACACGTGCAAAACTCTTCTTGTCATTATTCGCTAAACAATACAGTATAACAACTAATTTGCATATATTTGCATTGTTTTAAGTATGATAAGTAATTAGAGATAATTCAAAGTGTATGATAGGAAGTGGGTGTAATCTGCGCATAGGCTATATCAGTTTATGCAGAGAACTGAGCATCCTTAGTTTCTGGTATCTACAGATGTCCTTAACCTAATCCCATGTAGATACTTAGGATGTTCTTATCTTTCTCATTTTTAATGTTACTGAGTGATGCTTTTGAGGATGAAAGTTTGTAACAATTTTGACGTGAAGGTTATGAAAAAATGAAGAAAAGACATGTCTATGCATTTTAGGTCCTGCCTTTTCCCACTCAGAGTAAAAAGCATTCCTTCATATCCCCCTCAAAAGTTACACTATAGAAACAGAAAAAGACAATAAAAGGAGAGCAGAGAGTAAATAAAGAAGA
>PVIC010027172.1:0-24077 GCA_004025085.1 Thryonomys swinderianus
ACACACACATATTTTTTTTTTGAGACAGTCTTGCTTTGTAGTTCAGGCTGGCCCTGAGCTCACTATGTAGCCCAGGGAAGCCTCAAACTCAGCAATCCTCCTGTCTCTGCCTCCCGAGTGCTGGGATTACAGGTGTGAACCATCACGCCCAGCCAGGAGAGTATATTTTGAAAGAGAACTTAGATTAATTTAAAATTCATATTGTAAACTCTAGGATAACTATAAGTATTTTAAAAGGAAGAAAAATTGTTATTTAAAGAGAAGTGAAAAACTTAAATGTATAAAATATGCAAAGCCACAAAACACACAGAAAAAATAAGTTAAATGCAAATGAATATAGTTAATGGTTGTTATTCTATTTATCAAGATATACTGATATAGTCCAAATGTGACTGGCCTAACTACAGCAATTAAAAGATGGATTGACAGAATGAGTTAAAAGTAAACCTAGGGTTCGGAGGATTAGCTCAGTGGTTCTGGCGCCTGCCTCGCAAGCGCAAGGTCCTGAGTTCGATCCCCAGAAACCACATACAATGCTGGGCGTGGAGACTCATGCCCACCAGCAATCAATACCACATACCACAGTGCTGGGCGTGGTGGCTCATGCCTGTCATCCCAGCACTTGGAAGGCAGAGACAGGAAGATTGCTGAGTTCAAGGCTTGCCTGGGCTCCATAGTGAGCTCAGAGCCAGCCCGAACTATAAAGCGAGACCCTGTCTCAAAAAAAAAAAAAAAAGTTAACCTAGGAATCATCTCTAAGTTGGTCACATTGTCTACCTGAATATAAATCTATTCTGATAGCTAAAAGTAGAAAGATGTACCAGGGTAACACTAGTTTGAAAACAGTTGCTTCAAGATGAATTCTGAACCAGAAAGATTATAAAGAATAAAGAGAGGAATTATAACAGTGCCGGGCATGGTGGCTCACGCCTGTAATCCCAGCACTCGGGAGACAGAGACAGGAGGATTGCTGAGTTCGAGGCTTGCCTGGGCTACATAGTGAGCTCAGAGCCAGCCCTGAACTACAAAGCGAGACCCTGTCTCAAAAAAAAAAAAAAAAAAAAAAAAAAAAAAAAAAAAAAAAAAAAAAAAAAAAAAAAAAGAGAGGGATTACATAATGATGAATACAATTCTAGAAGAAGAAAATGTCATAAATGTACACATACCTTATAAAAAGGCATCAAAATCTATGAGGCCCAAACTAGTAGAAGTAAAATGGTATACAGACATATCTATTAGAGTTTAACATTTTAATGCCCTTTGTCAGTATCTGGTACATTAAATATGTAGAATCTCAGTAAGAATGTGGAGGATGTGAACATGACTATCAAACACTTTATCTAATTGACATTTACAGACTATCCAACAATGGTGGACTAAACATCTTTCTCAAATTCATATGGGACATTCACCAAGATAAACATTCTAAGCCACAATTCGCACATTACAAAAATGTAAGAGAATAGAGATTACACACTTTTTTCTCAGACCATAGGGACAAGAGAATAGCTGGAAAATTGCAAAATATTTGAAAATTTACAAATAACCCATAGGTCAAAGAAAAAATTTTAAAAATTCATTTCAAATGGAAGAAAATGAAACACAACTTATCAAAATTGGGGGTGTACAGTGAAAGCAATGTTTTAAATGCATGCATTAGAATATAAGAAACATCTAGCATCAATAATCGAACACTTGTTTTAAAAGATATGAAAAGAACACACAAACCATGCATAAAGAAGTAGACAAATCAAGTGTCTGTAGGTGCTTGGATGCATTTCCATGTCTTCTCTTATTCCACTGGTCTCCATCTCTGTTTGCATGCTAGTGCCATATGGGGTTGTTACTTACCATGGCTTTCAGTACAGCTTGAGGTCCAGGACCACTATGTTGTGCTTTTGCTCAGTATTCCTAGTTATTCTGTGTTTTGCAGGTTTTTGTCTCCAGATGAAACTCAATACTGTTTTTCCTAGGCCTATAAGGAATGTTGTTGGCATTTTAATAAGGGTTGCCTTAAATCCATAATCCATGTTTAATAATGTGACCATTTTAATAATACAAATTCTGCTAAGCCAAGAACAATGGATGTCTTTCTATTCTCTAATGTCATCTTCAGAGTTCTGCAATTTTCAATATACAGGTCTTTCACTTTCCCATTTAGGTTGATTCCTGGATATTTAAAATTTTTTGAAGCTACTGTAAATGGAATTATTTTCCAATTTCTTTCTTGTCAGATGCATTATTGGCATCCAGGAATACTATTGATTTTGTCTTTAGATTGTATTTCCTGCTGTTTTGCTGAATTTGTTGAATAGATCTAAAAGACTCCTAGAAGAGTTTTTTGAGACTTCTATATAAAGATTCATATCTGCAAAGAGAGATAATTTGATGTCTTCGGAAGATTATTCTCTGTTCCTAGGTTGAGAGGATCAATATTATTAAGATATCAATACAAATTGCACAGTATTTATATGCTTAATTATTCAACAGAGAATACTTGGCAAGCAAAAAATTCTTCATTTGCAATTACATTTTTTAAAACTTTTCCATTACTTAACCAACAAGCAAAGTTGAAAATATAAGATTGTGAAATTCACTGCCTTTTAATCATTAAAGTTTTATCAAGAGGTGAAGATCCATAGCATTTATATGCATTAGTGAATGACTTTAACAATATATTTATGATGTCTTACAATTCTGTTTCAGATAACTAAGAACAAGTATTTTCAACATATTTGCAACAAAACAATTAGCAAAACATCAGACTTTTGCTTTGAAAAGCAAATACACACCAAATTTTTCACCTAATGTTGTAAAAGTGCTGTCCATGGTGATAGAAACTAATTTTCTAAGTGGAATATTGATTTGACAGATATAATAGGATCAGAAACGTCTGTGCCACATGTTTGACGTTCTAGAGTATGAACTGACAATCCTGTTCTGTAAAGTTAAATGTCCTTTGAGACTTTCTTAATGTATTAATGGGACAGTCTTTCACATCATACAATTTGTGCAAAGTGAAAGAAAATACTTGCATTTCTTTTCAAAATTGATATAAACTGACCTTTGACAATGTTAATAATGTCTCAGCTTATGAGTAATTGTTGTCTTAACTAAAGATTCTACATTTTTTGCAAAACACACCTTACTGTCTCACAAATTCTATACTAAAATTATATCTGGATGTATATGTAAAATAGAAAGCATTTTATAGCTAGAAAAATGCCCAAAATTCTCTTTTCATGTTAAGCTTTTTGTTGAGAAAAATCAGCTTTACATGGAGCTATAAGTAATATAGACAGATCTGATATACACTTTACCTAGTTCCTAATAATGGTTGCCTCCAGCAGAAGGTAGTACAGTATCCTAACTAGGGTGTTGACACTGATTCAAATATAAAACATATCTATCAACCCCCAGCACTCCTCACATTGTGCTTTTACAGACAAACTCACTCTTTTCTGGCCTCTCATTCCATTTCTTTGTATTCACAACTTCTCTTTACCCCAGTCTAGGTAGCAGCTGACATATTCTTCATTACCATGCTCTTGTCTTTTCAAGACTATGATGTAAATGCAATTGTAAAGTATGTTGTTTTTTGAAATTCTTATACTCTGCCTAATTCTGGTGTCATAATGTATGTGAGTGCTTCGCTCATTTTTAAGGTCAGGTGTGTCCCATTCTGTATCTACCTGTTTTTGTTTGCCTCTTAATTCGCTGAAGGTGACAGGATGGCCACGGCCCTCAGAAACTATGAGTAGAACAGGTACAAGCATTAGTATGTCAAGTTTTCTGAGACTATCAGTTTTCATTCCATTTGGGCAAGTAGACAGGAATGAGGTTTCAAGCCCTTAAAGGAAAACACAGGTTTAATTTCCAAAGAGATCACCAAGTAGCTGCAACATTTTGCTGTCAAAGGATGAGAAGTCTAGTTGCTCTGCATTCAGGTTTACAGTTGGTGTGTCAGTATTTTCTTATTCTAACCATTCAAGTAGATATGTATTTATATTATAGAAGAACTTCTTAATATTTCTATAAATGTTAATGTTGAACTTTTTTCTTATGTTATTCTTATATGTCTCTGGTGAAATATCTGTTCAAATACTTTGTCATCTTAACCAGATTGTCTGTACCTCTACTTTTGAATGTGGAGAGATATGTATGTATTTTATATACAAATTTATTGTCAGGAATATTGTTGGAAAATGTTTTATCTCAATCTATTATATGGATTTTTGTTATTTTTATAGTTGTTTTCACAAAACAAAAATTTTCTAATTTGTTGAACTTCATTTCATCAATTTTCCTTTCTATGTTTGTTATTGAGCCTAAAACTCTTTGTCAAACTCCCACTCAGGAAGACTTTGTATGAACAATTTCATAGATTTTTATTTTATCTTATTTTTAATAAGATGTGAGGTTTAGTTCAAGGTTCACTCTTTACATATGTAGATCCATTTGCTCCAACATCAGTGTTGAAAATTATCTCTTCTCAACTAAACTGTCTGGACACCTTCATCAAAACTCAGTTGTACTTATCTATGTAAAACTGACTATCCTCATTTAAAAATATGCTATGCTCTTAAGATCTCCTCCCACCTGCATATCTTTGTAGTGTTTTGGTTTTTCTTTGATTCAACTTTTTTTCTAGAAATCCTAGCAACAAACAGACCCAAACCAGATTTCTCTGTCTGTATGGTTTTCTCAAGAGTGTAGAACCTGGTCTAAGCTTAACTGCTGCTCATTTTGTAGGAGCAGAGACAGACGTGCTCATGTCCAACAGAGCATCTCATAAAACTACCTTGTCCTATAGCTCCTTGTCCAGACTTCACAACTGGAACAGAACACAAGTTTTCTCCAACTGCTTATTTGAAGTCCCCTCCTCCTGTACAAATTCTTCACAGAAGTTCATTCACCTGTGAAATGTTTTATGCAGATGCTTCCTCTGGGTCTCTGACCTTAACAATTTGGAATCCTAAGAAAATGTAACTTCCCCTCAAGCAGAGACTTCCTGTCACATTCAGAATGTGTTCCTGTGTTTCAAAATGTCGCCAATAATGATGACTACAGGCTGAACCAAAAGGATGAAAATGAGAATGAGAAGTGCCATGGGTGCTCTTACCTCCGTTGGACCTATCCAGGGTCACCACAATCTGAAAAATAAGTGGAAAATTCCAGATGAAACAATTGTTAAATTTTAAATTGCATATTGTTCAGAGTATATTAATGAAATCTTGTGCCATCCACTTTTCCTGCCTAGGACCAAGTCATCTCTGTGTCCTGTGTGTACACACTGTACACTCCACCCAGCCACTAGTCGCTTGGTATCTGTCACTGTCATCAGGTCAGCTGTCCTAGTGTCACAGTACTTATGTTCAAATAACCCTTATTTTATTCAATAATGGTCCCAAAGTTCAGGGGGAATGATCCTCGCAGTTCAGATATGCCAAAAAGAAGCTAGAAACTCTTTCTTTTAAGTGAAAAGATGAAAATTCTCAGATATCTAATAAAAAATTATAAGCCAAAGTTGCTAAGATCTACAGTAAGAATGAATCTTGTACCTGTATAATAATAACCTGTGAAACTGTAAACATGAAAAAAATGCTAATTGTATTATTGCACCCACATTTTAAAACTTACACCCAGAGTGAGCAAAAAACATGTTAATTTTGTTGATGCACCTTAAACTACAAAATTTACAGCCATAGTAAGGGACAAAGGCACAATTATGAAGAAAGATGCATCTAATTTAAGTGTAAATTTATAGGGGGAAGACAGGATATATAGAGAGAGAGCTTAATCGTACAAGACTTTCAGTCGTCCACTGAAAATCTTGAAACAGATCCCTTGTGGATGGGGAAAGAACGACTACTGTAAATGTTGATATAAAAGAAAAATCAGAACTTTGTCCAAGATGCAAAATACAGCATGAAGAAGATGATGAAAGAAAGATCACTTTTGTCATTCAGAGTGCAAGAAGCATGAGGTGATTTGTATAAATATGTAATCATGTTAAATTGAATATAATGAAGATGGACCTAGAGCTAATCCTTACCCCAAACTTCTCTTTGCTTTAAAAATAAAATCATCTTAATTACTTTTAATCATTTTCTACCATAAAGTTGGCTAGATTGTGTTTTTTTTACAGGTGTCCTTAGAGTGATGAGAGAAGAATGTGTATCTTTGTTGTCGTCAAGTGTTTAGACCAATGAGCCTGTTGCTCAAAGGTATAATTCCAGGGCTTTTCTGATCTTCCTTCTAGAATTTTCTTCTAACACAAAGTGCATACTGAAGCTGGCCTACATAGAATCCAAGGCACACAGTTACTATGATGGATTCAAAATTTGTTGACCAACAGTGTATAAAATTTTTCAATTGAAACAATTTTTGAAAACTGTAATCTAAGTGCAACTGGGCTTTTAAACAGAGCTGTAGGGTATTTTCTCTACAAATGATTTCTGCTTCTATTCCTTGGCCTTGCTAGAGTTCTGCCATTTCTCCCTCCTGGCTATTCACCTCCAAAGTTTCGATACAGAGCTTCAGTTTGACTATTTTGTGCAATCACTTGGCATGAAAGGTGGAAATTATGTACTATATCTTGTTTATTAATGAGGTAACTTACACAATTTATTTTATTTATTTTTAATAAATTTTATTTTATCCCGTTCCCTCCTCAAGCCCCATCTCTAACAAAAGTTTTGTGCAAAAGCTTTGTGTTGAATGTTATAAATTTGAAAGGAAGCCATCCAGCATCATGCAGCCACCTAGTCTTTGGCTGATTTGAAATGAATATATTTTCCAAAATACTATATATTGCATTGCAAATATGGAAAATTACAAGTTAGCTAAAATATATTTCCCCTGGAAGTATAAATTATTCAGTGGGAAAAATTGAGATGCCATTAGGTATTAATTTGAAAATTGTTTTGAGACTACAAATCCAAAGGCACTAAGGAGATAGTGCAAGAGGAAGAACATGTCTGTCTCAGACTACACCCTCCCCACTCCAGATACAGTAAACTTCCTTCCCTTCAGTGCAGGGGAAAAGGAAAGGATTTTGAATCCTATCTTACCAAAAGGTCTCATTTGAGACTACTTCCATAATTCTGAATATTTTGATAGCTATTTCCCTCTTCCAAGGGCTCCTCTTTGCATGGACTCTGTGTTGACATTTCTATACCAGGTGGAAACAGACTTGCGCACATACTGCAGAATAAAACTTTCTACATATTTCCACCAACATGGATTCTTTCAGTGATTCTTCTAAAAACTACACAAATCTTCTCCAGGGTGATATTTCCCAATCATTAATACTTATATTAATAACTAGGACTTATATCAGTTTATCTTACTAAAATATAAAGGAAAATATGAGGTTCAGCTTTTTAGGGCAACCAACTATGTAAGTCAATAAATGTTTAAAAAACAAGAAATCTCTAGGTGTCACGTGGTTAAGAAACAAATGTTGTGCTTCTGAACCACCTACTAAATCAGTAAATATCTATGGAGAGAGAGAAACATCCAGAAAAAAGAATAAAACAGAGGAGTGAAGAAAAGATGTAGTATCTGAGCTGCAAAAGAAGAGTAGAAAAAGGACAATACAATTGACACTTTGCTATGTGATGTACCTAGTCTTGATTTATCCTACTGAAAAAAAAAAGGAATTTTACCTGTATTTAACCAGCAAAAGAAATGAAGCTCAAAGTTTGTATTCAGCTGAAGCACCATGCAGAGATAATTGAAATGCTACCTACAGATTTTCCCCATCTCCACTGTCCTATTTTCTTTGGACTAAGGAAACGACTTCCTAAGAGATCTCCTAGCTCCAGCTTTTGCTCTCCTCAAAGTAGTCACTATTCAGCAAAAAGAGCCTGTCTGAAATATGAATCAGATGGTGCCTCTGTCCTCTGCTTGAATCACTCTGGTGGCTTCTCAGGGTACTTAGAACAATATGCTAATATTTTTTTCAGGTCTACGGAACCCTGCTTGACCCAGTGTGTACTCTATCACCAGCCTCACACTCTGTCACACCTGCTCACTACCTTCCAGCCACTTTCCCTTCCCTCAGTGACAACAATACAAAGACTGAAGTCCACTTTGGCGTTTCCTCTTGCTACTCCCTCTAGCTGTAAAGCTCTTTCCTCTACATCAGATGACGGCAAGTCATGACCTGCATGTTAAATGTGATGAGCTTAGCCCTGCCTGCCTCTGTGAATAAAGTTTTATCAGTATACAGACACTCCATCCTGTTTATATGCTGTCTACAGCTGCTTTTGCACCACAATGGCAGAGCTAGGTAGTTGGACAGAGACCAAATAAACTTTAAAGCTTAAAATACACACCAGCTTGGTTTTTGTAGGAAAAAAAAAAACCCTACAGTATAATCTTATAGGATATTTTCTTCTCAGTAATCATCTCAAAAAAGAGGCCTTTCCTGCCAATCAATCTGAATCCTTGCCATAAACCATATCATTGCATATAATTGTCCTTATAGCTTATTTTACCTGTTAATGTAGTTATCTAACTTCCCCTGTAGAATTTGTGTCTCAAAAGAGCATGACATATGAAGTATAATGAGATATTCAGATTACTCACAGAATAATCCCTTGATAAATATTTTAATAAGTGAATATATGATGGGATATTTGTTTTTTCTTACTCTAAAATTCAAGATTTTCTATTACATTATGATTATCACAACAAACATTTGTCTGGCCGTATGACCAAAGGAACAAACCAAGTTTCATTCAGTTTGGCAACTCTGTCTGTTTCATTTTCAGCAGAAATAGGCATCACACCACCCTCAAGAAAACTGTCAAGTCTGTGAAATGCACAGCACACATTTGTAGACGGAGCTGCAACTTAACTGACAGTGGCACAGCATGGATCTCTCTATAACAGCCAGGCAAAAGCATCTGGAAGCTTTCCACAGGGAGAGACATTTGTTCCAGGTTAGTCCTAGAAAATTCTCTGAAGTACGCAGTTGTACTTATGAGTTCAGCAACTTTGCTTTATTTGTGACAAAGCCCTCTCCTTTTACTGATGCGATTGCTATCTTTCTGCTAAAGCTAGTGCATCCAAAACACTAGGTTTAGAATTGTTATGGTCTAAAAGTTGGTGTTCTCCAAAATTCAGGTACTGGAACCCAAAGTATAATACGATATTATCAAGAAAAAGGCACTTTGGGAGGTGACTGATATACATGAACTCCTCATGAGTGAGATCAGTGCCTTGGGAAGAAGGTTGAGTGACCTCTCCTGCTCCTTGTGTCATGTGAGGACATAGAGGACTGCAACATATCATGTGAGGACATCGTCTTAGGACAGCACCGTCTGGGAGGAACGACCTCCACTAGACACTTTCTCTGCCAGCACCTTGACCATGGATGTCTCAGACTCTAGAATTGTAAGAAGAAACTTCTGTCATTCATAAATAACCCAGCATAATAAAGTAAGCCAAAAGCCCATAAGCAAGGCAAAGTCTTTTCCCTTTAAAGTTTACTCATTTTGAGGCTCACTTTTTAAAATAGCAAACCTATGATAACATGCTGTTCATGCAAATAAATTCCTGTACTGGTTGGTAGGAAGGAAGTCAGCTCATGTGGTGCCACTCTAAGAGTCTGCTCACCCTAAAAACCCAATTGTCTGTGTTTCGATGGCCATTAGGAATGAGGTGTTTCAAACACTGGTGAGCCAAGTTACTGACTCCACCTTCTTGTTGCCCCTAAGTATGGAGTGTAGGATCAAGCAATCCTCACTTGAAGTCAGACTGGCTCCTATTAGTTGAGACCTCTGCAATGTTTCTATAGAGCTGGAACGTGAGACTATAGGATTAGCCTTGTGGATTTCCAAGCCCTTTGAATTCTAAGAGCCTGTACCTTAGGACAGCCTTCAGAGACTTCAGGGCAGTAAGAAAGTGTATGTAGGGTGAGCATTGCAGTCATATTGATGAAACTTCTAACTGTTGCACAGTTAGAAGAAAATTCCTAAACTTTTTGAGTCTCAGTTTCCTGGATATAATATGAAAATAATAATGCCCATCTGTTCCATAGTTATGAGAATTATAAGGTACTAATTGGAAACAAAGCACTTAGAATTGTACCTTGCTAATAAATGGAACTTATTTTCATTATTATTTTTATACTATGGTCTACTTTTAATATATTTATGGTACTATGATACTATTTTGTTCAGTTTTTTTTTTATGAAACCATTATCCCAGAAAATGGGAAAAACTAGAGATAAATTTCACAGAACTGGAAGCACACGGAAGAGTTAATAACATGAACCGACAGAATGAGTTCATGTATCAAACTTTACAGGTTAATTAGCACAGTTCCACCAATGAACTATGACCTCTTTTTTGCCTTAAATCAAAAAACTGGTCCTCAGGAGACACTATTATTAAGGATCCCTGCTGGGGTAGAAGAGAGATAAGAAATGAAAATGTGAGTTGGCCTTTGTCTTTGAGCTGATGAACTGCTCCTAGAATTGTAAAACAAGATGGAATCTGTCTTAGAAAAACTAAATTTTAGAAAGGAAGATGTAAGCTTCAGGTAGGCTGTGTCAGGCCAAATGTGGTTAGAGTGGCTACTCGTGCTAAGGAGACTTGGGACTTGGTAAATCTCTTTATTGTATTTACCAAATTTCTTAGTATTGAAAATCTTTACTTTCTAAACTTATCCAATTTATTCTGTGTAATGAAATGAAGAAAATCATATTCACCAAAATTTCTCTTAGGGAGACTTTGTATTTATTCAAGAGAAATTACATTCTTTAGAGTATGAGGCTCTAAGGAAATGCTCAAGTAACACAGTACAGCTATTAAAGTGATTCTGCTGATGAACAGAGCGGGAGTTTTAACATGAGGGAAGCTCGGAGAAGGAAAAAGGGGCAGAGAGGTGGGAAGACAGGAGGAAGTAGAAAGAAGTACTAGGACTAGAGAATCTCTGTCAATTGAGAATCAAAGAGCAGTTTAGGAGAAGATTAAAAATATCTAACTGGAGAAGACATTAGATATTTGTATTGAGGATGTAAGAGAAGCCCCTCCCTCTATTGTTCCTAAGCAGTATTTAAGAATGTATTTTCATTGTTTACTTGGGCTTTTAGGATTCTCCCGCAGACTTGAAGAGGCGCTGAGTTCTGTGTTCAGAATAGCATAGGGAGAAGATATTCCAGGGATTTATAACTTAGCGGGCAAGTTGAGAGAGCTAATGTCTAAGTCAAACGGTCAGATTTATTTACAATTTCTTACAGTTTTTAATACAGCGTTCAAAAGTGCCTCATCTATACAACAATGCAAAACTTAAGGTCAAAGAGGAGAACCAACCGTGTGACCAGAAAATTCAAAAGGGAGACTGAAACTTAGAAAGGAACATTCAGGGAATAGTTCTTCAGCCTTCTCAACAGAATGACTCCCTCCAAAAAGCTATCAACCCTATTCCTTGGAAATTTCCATACTTTTCTTATTGAAGCCAGTGCAGTTCAAAAGAAGAAAAATAAGTCACATCTGTAATTTCACTTTTCAAGTAGTCAAATTTTAAAGATGTATAAATAAAAAAGTAAAATTAATTTTAATAATATAGTTCATTTAAACCAGTATCTCTAAAATATTATCTTTTACCATGTAATTAATAAATTATTATTATTAATGAGCTATTTTACATTTTTCCATGCTAACCCCTTGATAACCACTGTGTGTTTTATACTCAGCTTTGTTCAACTAAGACTAACCACATTTTAAATTTTCAGTGCTGGACAACAATGATTTAATGTGTCATTGTTAAACACCGCTTTATCACAGACAACTAGACATAATCTCCAACTGAATCCACAAATAAATTGACAGGAAATCCATGTGTAGAATGTTAATTTCACAGCATTAGAATTTAGAAAACTCATACTTTTGCATTATGAAAACATACATTCCGAAAGAAGACCAATGATTATTAAGTATCCCTACCTATAACTACATAAATAAGGTATTCATTGACTATCATATTAAATTCCTACCAAAAAAAAACATCTGTTAAAAGACCATCACTGAGATGGAAGTGATGGGACTCTACCCAGCATGCACTTCACCTTTCTAGTTTGCCTTTCTAAAAAGCAGAGAGCAGAAAAGTAAAATCTATATTGTTTTGCACTCTCTTAAAACTAGACTGCTTAAGGGGGTCGGGGTTTCTCCAATCAGATGTACACAGGTGAGATTTGGGGCCTGAATGAGAAACAGGCAGTGTATCTTCTGCTCTCCCATTTTCCTCGGCAAGCACAGGGCTGGGTTTTCCAGCAGTAACATTAAGTCAAGGCGCCCTCATCCACTCTGGGCTTGTCCTGCTGACATCAGGGCCCTGAGCATCTATGTCACTGAAGCAGATCGGAGAAAATGCCTTTTGTCTCTTGAGGCAAAGGCAATCATGGAACCATCTTTCTAACTATGTGTGTTTTGTGGATTCCCAGTGATGCAGTGATGTTATATTATGAGGCAATCTGCATCTAAATTATAAGGGAATCTGGAGTTCCTTTGATGATTCCATTCTGTGGTAGGAATACACAACTCGTTCCTCACCGCTCCTGCTAAATTCTGTTTCTTCCTCTCCATCATTCACAAGCCATCCATTCCCGCAGAATAGCACACTGAGCCATCCCATCAATCATGGCCTGCTATTCAGACAAAGTGAGTGAAACATAAGCAGCATGCTTGAAAGCTCGATACTACAGAGAAAAGAAAAAGATGAGCATTCATAAATGTGTCGTTTCAATTTTAGAGGTTCCCTGGGCAGAGACGTGCCACCATGTACCCTCCAAGGTAAGCAAATCCCTGCATCTTGCATCTCCCACCACCAAAAAAAAATGGAAGCATCACATCTGAAACACCATTTTCAGTCCACATCAGTTAGAATGCTCTGGCCTTTGTATTATCTGAAAAGCTTCCAACTTGTAGTAGACCCTAGAATGTAAAGGGCTGAAGTAAAATGCAGTGCAATCAGCCCTGCCACTTGGGTGGTTTGATTTAGAAAACCTTATTTTATTGCAGGTGTCAGTGGTAGGAAAAGATACAGTGCAGAGTTTATGGCATATTCTAAAAGGATAAATCACAATAGAGAATTCAAAGTCCTGGAGCAAGGTCATGTCATCTAGAGCAGGGAATTGCATGTTTCTGAAAAATTAGTTCCTGGCATGCTACTGAGCCCTAGTAGACATAAAATTTTTGGCGATAATAGATACCAAATGATCATGCACCTCCAAATTTCCTTCACAAGTTGGATCCTATCTAAGACTCCAAATCATGGAGCCAGATAGGTTCCTAACAATCTGTTAGGGCCTAAAGGAAAAAGACTGGAAAATTCTAGATAAAGAAATCTATGTAGAGACATGGAGATGGGTATATGGTAATTGATAAGAAGTGTGTAATCCCAGCAACTTGGGAGGCAGAGGCAAGAGGATTCCACAAGTTTGAGGCTTGCCTGAGCTACATAGTGAGTTCAGGGCAAGGCTGAACTATAAAGCAAGACTCTGTCTCAAAAAACTAAATTAAAAAGTGAAATCAATAGATCACAGATAGACAATATCCGGATCTTCTCTTTGGCATGAACACCTGTAGATGCAAATGAGTTCTAGAAAGTAGGACAGCTTTTATAGAGTGGAATATTTCTATAGGAAACTTGGTGTGGGAATGTGATGAGGGGCAGGAATAAATATGATACAGAAAGAAAATAAAAGAGCATATATAAAGGGGGAGGAGGGGGGAGTGGGTAGGGATATGGGTAAAAATGAGAATTAACTTGTGGCATATACTGGTACAAATTTCCCAATGTTATATGTGATTTTGAGATGTATATAAATTGTACCAATAAAGAATTCAATTTAAAAAACTAAATAAAAAAAAAAGGATTTGTTACCAATATGTGAGGAGCATGGATAGCTAAGAGATTCAATGTTAATCCTCTAAGGTTCCCCCTGCTTTGAGACAAGACGACATCCTGTGTCCCACTACTCAGTCAATGACTAAATAAGACCATGATTTACTGCCTCAGCTATTTCTACCAATGTGAGATTCCTTGTCCATGTAGACTTTCATTCACTGCTTCCTTACTTGTGATACTCCTCAAGGGAACCTCTGTACTCCCTTCTCCAAGTAAGCACTGCTTCCTGAGGAACCCAATGAAGAACAGTTCTCTTTTTCCTCGAACTTATTTTTTGTATAAGGAAAGATTAAATAAATATATAAATATAAAACTAAAAGGCTAAAGTATTTCTGAGAAAGTAATACTAAGCGAGGGAACGGTGAGTCATAGCGATGTCATTACTGGGCAGAGCTTGTGGTATCCTGAAGGATTGAAATGTGACTAGAGGCTTGAATGAAACAAAAGTGGCTGTTATGCAAATAAATATCTGAAGATACTGGAAGACATTTTGTCTTCTCCTGTACCCTTACTGGCTTCTCCAACTCACCGAATTTAGCGCTGATATATATGTGTGTGTGTGTGTGTGTGTGTGTGTGTGTGTGTGTGTGTGTGTGTGTGTGTATGTGTGTATATATATGCGTGTACGTATATATGTGTATATATACACACATATATATACACATATATATACATGTACATATATACATATATATATATAAAAATTTTGCTAATTAGCTGGTAACCCATCTAACCAGGAACCTCAAGATGCTTTGACATGAACTCCTTCGAATCTCCTCTCAGGCTAAAATCTCTCTATTTATTGTGACTGTCTCTGTGGAAGAAGAGTCCACTGTCACGGCCAACAGTAATCTTTCCATTTGTAACTGAAGACAAGCAATGTAGTGGTGCTCTCAACTGCCAAGAAAAAATTATGCATTTCTCCCTCCAGGGATTACTGCCATTTTCACAGAGTATGAATCAGAAACTGCTGATGCTTCATAAAATAAGACAGATGAATCCTAGTGCCATATTGCCAAAGGACATGTTCAGTAGAGTGTTCATTAATTCATCATTTAGTGTGCACCTGCTTGGGCGCATGGTGTGAGCAGTGATAATAGAAAGATAGCTAGGGGCCGGAGGATTAGCTCAGTGGTTCTGGCGCCTGCCTCGCAAGCTCAAGGTCCTGAGTTCGATCCCCGGTAACCACATACGATGCTGGGCGTGGAGACTCACACCCACCAACAATCAATACCACATATCACAGTGCTGGGTGTGGTGGCTCACGCCTGTCATCCCAACACTCGGGAGGCAGAGACAGGAGGATTGCTGAGTTCGAAGCTTGCCTAGGCTACACAGTGAGCCCAGAGCCAGCCCAAACTACAAAGCGAGACCCTGTCTCAAAAAAAAAAAAAAAAAGAAAAGAAAAAAAGAAAGATAGCTAGGACCCCAGATCTTCAGCAACCTGTCTCCTTTCATAGATTCTTAATAGGGCACATACAGCATAGATGACACTCCAGGAGAATGGATATACTTGCCCCCAAATAATGTATGATTATCTTATCCCAACAACCATGGATAGTCCACACACAGAGCTTCAGGTATCCTTTGGCCAGTCCAACTGAAGATAAAACAAAATAATTTATTTGATTTTTCTCCCACTAGGTCTACTCCAAGAATTTCACCACCTGGAGTTTTTATTTTAGCTTTGCAGGTTTTTTATGAAATAGTAAAAGGATCAAAAGATGATCCTAAACATAAAAATGTAGGTCTTCCAAAAACCCAGGTATATTTACCCAAGGAGAACATTCCAGGCTTTCCTGTGTTGCCTTTCTAGTATTGTTGGGCTTTCCTGGTACAGATATGCTTCACAGCCAGAGGAAATAAATACTATTGCCTCTCAAATCCCATCAGAAATAAGGGAGAAAAATCAAGCACATTTCCAATGACCTTGACAAAACATGCACAACCTCTTTGATCCCCCTGTTAGAAGTTAGACCTGTCTCCCAGACACCAACACTCACAGCTTCCCAAGAACCTTAAGAACCCCTTTTTACCCTAAAGCAGATAATTTATCTGCTTTATCAAGCATTTATCTTATATTTCCTTGACCTGCCAGAAAATATATACCCACATAGGTTACTATACGTAGGGTCTACTATTTTCTATGTCCAAAGGTATCAGTTTAAATTTAGCAGCACTTTTGCTGTTGCTATCTGGATAAACATGAATGAGCCATCTCCATACATAACCTGACCACTAAAAATTGACATCTTCGGTTTCTTCTTCACTTGTACAACTTCATCCCTACTTCAGAAACTGTGATTTCCTGTCACTGTGGATACAAAAGAAACTTTAGGAGCCATGAGGATGAACTCTTAGGAAATCTGTATCCATTTCACAATCAGATGAATTATCTTCTTTCCCTCATCAAGTCTGTTACTTGCTCAGAACTCAAATCTAGTACTGTAAGCTTGAAAAGTTCTTCCAAGTGTATAATAACATACAATTTAAAATGTGTTCTTAGACACAATGTCTACTCCAATCCTCAAAAAACTTTCAAAAAATTGTAATCACAGCAGGAACTATTAACTCCACTTATGGCATGAAACGTGGGATACATTTTTGTGAGTTTGCCAAATTTGAAATTTATATATGTATGTATGTATGTATTTCTTTGAGACAGGGTCTCACTTTGTAGTTCAGGCTGGGCCTGAGCTCACCATGTAGCCCAGGCAAGCCTCAAACTCACAGCAATCCTCCTGCCTCTGCGTCCTGAGTGCTGGGATGACAGGCATGAGCCACCACACCTGGTGAAATTTTATTTACTCTAACTGGCTTTACGCTCTATCCATATTGTATTAGCCTCGAAACCTTTTATCTCTATAATGTAACTCCATCTCCAAACAGAGTTGGTTGAATTAGGAAAACTGATTTAATTCAAATGGACCACTTTGATTCCTTTATATTTAGATCTTAGACAAAAGTCAAGATTTGGGGTGTGGAAATACATAGAAGAAAGTACAATAGAAAAGACAGGAAGTAGTAGGGAAAAGTGAAAAGAAGCTATCCATGTAGACCAAATTGAGATGTTAAAGTTAAAAGCTTTTGTCAGAAAAAGGCCATCCGGATGGGGAAAACAACTGTACACATTGCAGAAGAAAACAGAGGCAAAAAATTGAGGAAACAGTGCTAAAATTTTTCCAGTTCCATGATATACTTTCTTCTTAGGTCTGGCAACATTTCTATTTTTGAGCTTTATGGGATGCTACTATAACTTAAAATGATGAAATTTTTTTAGAGTTAAGTCTAATTGGTTTCTATATGTGCAATCAACAGAAAAATAAGATTTAAAGTGATTAAGTTTATCCAAGATCACATTGTCTGATAATGGAAACTGAAAATTCAAGCCAAAATCTAGGTCCCTTGACTTCTATTATGAGGAATTACTGCATCCTAAAGACAGCTGCTTAGATCAAGAAGGAATTAAGGATAGAGATTTGAACATCATAATCAGAAGAAGAAGACAGCCAATGACTTGGAAACATCAAAATATCTGTAATACTCTCAATCATAGTTCTCAAAAGATGTAATGTGAAACTTTTGAACATGGCTTTATTTTGAAAAATCAGTCTTTGTAGATATACGTAAGCATTTTAAGGTGAGTTCACGGTGCATTTGGGTGGGCCTTAAACCCAATAACAAGCGTCTATAAGGGAACATAAGGAAGATAGAGATGTCAATCTGAAGACAAAGATAAACACTAGAATAATGCATCTATTCTCCAACAAACACCAAAATTGCTAACAACCACCAGAAGATAGAAGGGAGGCACAGAATGGATTAACCCTGTGACTATCTTAATTTCAGACTTCTGGCTGGGATATAATAAATTTCAGATATTCTAAGTCACTGATTTGTGGTAGTAATTTATTATAATAGCCATAGGATACCAACATAATATTAGCCCTGTAAATTAATATTTTAAAATGCAGAATAATAACTTAATAATAGGCTGGGTTATTTAAACTACAAAGCCACGTGAGAAGGTTCAGGGTAGGAGACACAATTCTGGTTCGGTCCTTTAGCCTTTACTTAACACCTAGTAAATATGGCAGCAGCGGAGAAGAGAAGGCATTTGGCCTCTGGGAGCCCACAATTAGCAAGCCTGAATTAGGGTTGAACTCTTGAGGCCCAGGCTGCCCCAAAAGTAATTATTATTCTTAATTTTATTACTACTGGTGTTTGGTAAAGATTTATTGAGAAATTAATTGGTTTCTTCTCTTTTTCTTACACAGTGCTATCAGGGAGGAAATAAAACGTCTGCTTTTTAATTTTCCTTGTTAATACAAACAAATATACTGGAGGCAGCTTCACTGTTAGCACACTCAAAAAAAAATAAGCCACGCAATATTTCATACGGTGGCAGACCTTTGACTGAAGCAGAGAGAAAAGCAGTGGTTTTTGTAAAAGTCTCCAGATTTTAAAGGTCACCAAATGGAAAGGTTGAAGATGGTGCCTTTAAGACGGGAAGTGAGTGACACAGCTCCAGTCTCTTTAGTCCCCTGAAAAAGAAACAGGAGAGGACAGGGCTCACGGAGGACCTCTGAGTGACAGAGATCTGTGTGCTCTCCCTGCCCAGCGTTCCACGTAAACAGAACTCAGAGAAAAAGAAAACAGAGCTTATAATCCCCACAGAGACTGAGCTCTCCTCAAAAGACCAGTTGCATGTTATGCTAAAATTAGAATGTGTGAGGCCATCCTCCATTTGTTGTTGGGTAAGTAGATCATGGCATGTAACCTTTCCCTCCCCTCTTTATCTTTCACTGAAAACAAACAAACAAACAAACAAACAAAACTACCATTTACAGAGTAACCAGATTAACATATAGTTCACTGGTGCATTTGCAATTTTAATGAAAACTTCAGATCTATAATGTGTATTTTACAGATAAAATGAGCAATACATACTTGATATGCTCCTCATATGACTGTGACATCTCAGGGTGACTATACATATCACTTGATTGCTTAATGAAAGAATATGCCAAGAGGAAAGTATAATAAATAGCTCTAGAAAACCTTGTAAATATCTCAGGACATCTCTTGCTTCTCTTAAAAATACAACCAAAAAAATAAAAAAAACACTGACCTTTAAGCATTTACTTTTCCCTATTCTGTTAGTACTTTGTGTTCCTAATGTCACTGGATTATAAAAGTTCTCCAGCAGTAACCAACAAAGGTCCCTGTGACACACCTGACACAAAGGTTGACTAAGTTCAACTTAATTCCCAGATCAGGCATGGAACACGTTCATCACTATCCAAAACATAGCTGCCCACATTTTTCTGAATTGCACAAGCTCAGGGACCCAGAATTATCCAACAGATGGAAAAGAATTGACAGTGAACTTCTCTTGGGCTTTGATGAGTGGGAACCTAGTGACAAAGTTAACGTGACTTAGAAAAATAAAGGAATATGACATTAGTCATCTCCACAGATTTGTGAATTGCTTCAAACCTCTTACTATTGCATGTGGAAAATTTGCACTCAGAAGAGCTCTGATGATTACTACTCAGACAATCTGAGTAAGCTGAGCAAAGCTGAACCACTAATGGCTACTAAAGGTTCAGCTTTGATCTTTTTGTAATGACTTTCCATTGCACATAACAAAAAAGTGAAACATGGTCTGAACTGCACATAGCTTTTAAAAAGGGATGCAGTATTAGTCAATACATTTCTCTTTTCCTTTTTGGATCCTTGAAAAGCACAGATGGAATCCATACTTCTTCAGCCACGACTCAGAAGAAAGCACCCCATGGGCATCCAAGCCAATTACAAAAGACTGAACTGCTCTCCTCATACTTACCACAGCCCCAGCTTCTCCCAGGTGCTCCCCACACTTAGGATTGTCTGTGTTGCAGCACCGACTACTAGTCCCTCTCTGACCAATCAGCTGAGTCACTCTTGACCTTGAACTTGAATTAAACTTGGTTTTCCTGCTGATGCCCCTGTTCCAGCCAAAAACACGCAATGGAATTCATATTGTGGTATCTCCTGTTCACCCACACTTTGGTTTTCCTATCTCATCTTTCCGGCAAGAATTTTTAAGGTCTAGAAATCCTGTGGTTCTCAGTGGATCTAAGATCTCCATCTTCCAGAACCAAACATTACCCTGGCCTTTGATTGGGATTATAAAGTGCATTTATTTCACAAAACAGCTCCTGGTTTGAACACAGAAAATAAATGACACTAAGATCCTAAGGAGTTTCTGCTGCCTAGCCTTTTAAAAATATTTATTGGGCATTTATTGATCTGTTACTAAATAAATTTACTGTGCATACTTGTTATAGGCAATGAATAAAATGGACCAACTTTTTGCTATTAGTGTGCTTTAGTACGTAGAGCCAGATAATAAATAATTAACAAATAAATATACAATATTTTATATGGCCAAAAATGTGAAAATGAAAAATTAAGGAAATAAAGAATGAAAACAGAGAGGTTCCTATTTCGTATAGGATGGTTCATGAAGTTATTAACAGCAGTCATCTAAAAGAATGAAGGAACAGAGCTTTTAGGGGGCACAGAACATTCCAAAAGAAAAGAGGAAACACCTCAAAGACCCTGTGACAGAAATGAACTCAACACCTGAAGGAGCCTTAAAGAACTCAGTGTGTATAAATTGATTCATTCGGAAGAGGAGGGAATGAGGTGAACCAGGACAATTGTTCTCAAGTTTGGCTGTACAGGAGACTTACCAGGGGAGACAGATTCTGTGTGTGTGTGTGTGTGTGTGTGTGTGTGTGTGTGTGTGTGTGTTGTATGTGTTTGCATGTGTGTGTTTTCATGTTTTAACCAGCCCCTAGATCCATTCCCTTACTGTTGTTATTTAATTAGTCTAGATCCCAGGACCAGGGCATCAAAATAATTTATAAATCTCTGCCGCGAGATTCTAATATGCAACAAATTTCGGCTAATAATATGTGGTAAGGTTACGTAGCACCTACTTGAGTCCACAGAGGCTCAGTGTCTTTAACATAGTGTAAGATCAGTTCATGTCTATGGGTTCTTCTCCAACCAGTGGAAAGGTTGTAGTTGAGCTGGGTTGAAAGTTTATCAAATGACTGCCAAAGACACACATGCAAGTGAGTTGAGACTCTATAGGCGAGTGATTATAATGAGGGTCCATGGAATCTAAGCTGGAAAAGATGTTTGGACAGGAAAGGAGGAGGGAGCAATGTTAGAATCAATGAACCCAAATGCTGCCTGAGGCAAGAGTTCTTTCTGTGGGATACTGATTGAAGAAGGTTGGAAGGACAGGTGGTAGCAGTTGTAGAAATTACAGAGGGGACAGTTAGTTGTTAATAATGGAAAGATAGTGTATGGACACAAAAATAGATGGCTAAAGTACAGTGAGAACAAGAATGTTTTGGAAGATAAGACAAATATGGGGGTGGAGTTTTGGAAGAGCATTCTGTATGGTCACCAAAATCACCAAGAATTGATAGTAATTTAGGAGTTAAAATATTCAGGGAATGGAAGGAAGTAATCAGGAATGACCACGAGTGACTATATCAAGAAGATATTGATTATACCAAGAAGATATTGCTATTCCAGACAATGGTACCAGAAATTTTGGAGCTGAAAAGTTTTTAAGGATGATGGAGAAAAATAGACTGGAAACCACAATGAGGGGTGAAGAGTTATGCTATCCCTAGGCCCACGTATACACAAGGACACCAAGAGGCAATGTCAGTGTATGAGGAGGCTGAGAAAGACACTGCCTCAGGGGATAACTAGACTCCAGAGAAGCACAGAGGAACATTCAAGAGAAGAAACTAAACATGGAGACATCACCAGGACTAGGCCAGAGGTGCCCTAGAGAATGGATTTGGTAATAAGGAGGACTTGAAAAGCAAGTTAGATTGTGAACGAAAGTTTGAGCTAGGAAGGGTGACTTAGTGTATTTGATGTAAATCCAAATAATGCCTTTCTATGAGTGCCTCATAGAGAGTAAGTGCTCTGGGAGTGCCAGCAGTTATCTCTTCTATAGCCAAGAGATCCATACACATGAATTCAATCGGCCACAGATTGAAAATGTTTGAAGAAAACTCCAGAAAGTTCTAAAATATGAAACTCGCTACATACCAAGCATGACACTGAGTCCATTCAAATGAATTGATGAGTGGACACATACTGTGGGGCTCCTGCTTTCCCACAAGCCCCCAGGATCCCTCTAGCACTCCTTGTTGGAGCACTGTTTGCTTTGAATCTCCTTTCTACTCTATGTAGTTAGGTCTATGATGGCTGCGTCCATACTAAAAAAGTATAAAGTGGATTTTTTTCTTATTATTTCTTAAACACTACAGTATAAAAACTATTTATATAACATTTACATTGTATTCCGTATTATAAGTCATCTAGAGATGATTTTAATATATTTGAAGAGGTACATAGGGTTATATGCAAATACTACACTACTTGATATAAGGGATTTGAACATCAGAGGACTGGCATGTGCAGAGGTTCTCAAACTAATTCTTTATGGATAAGAAGGGAAGATTGTACCATGACAAGAGTAGAGATATGGGTGGAAGTAGTTCCAGTGGACTTTGGGGATGATTGTACAAAGAATCTGTAAATTTTTGGGAAAAAGATAAGAGTACTTTAAGAAACATGTAGAGTTCTGATAAATGAGAGTAGTATAAGTTCTAGAAAGGAGAATGGAGACCTTGAATCCTAAAAAGGCTTAAAGTTAAAGAGAAGTGACTAAGGAAAAAAATCCATAAATCTCCGGAGAAAAAATATGACATGAGTGGATGAGGAATTTCTAAAAGCAGAAAAACAAAGAAGAGCAGCAGAGTACTATGCGGTGATTCTACATTCACCACTCTGATAGTCCTTCCTTCAAAGGGGAGACCTCAACCCCCTCCCTTTGAGTACAGCATGACCTGAGTGATTTGCTTTTAATAAAATACAATATATAAAAGTGATGAAATGAACCTTGTAAGCCCAGGTCATAAAAAGAATTTTAACTTTCTCCTTGCTCTATTTCTTTGTCACTATCTCTGGGGAAATCAACTTTCATAGCACAAGGACATTAAGTAGTCTGTTCGAGAGGCACACACAGGAGAAATTAAGGGCTCTTCCCAGTGATCTTCTGTGACTCACCAGCCACTCAAGTGAGCCACCTTGGAAGCAAGTGCTTCTAGACCTAGCAAAACTTCCAGCCGATCCCAGAACAACACCCTGACCTTATGAGAGACCCTGAGATAGAACCACTTAGTAAAGCCATGATGTTCCAATCTGGTGAAACTACAAGTCACCAATGATTTAAAATTATAAACTGCAGCATCATTAGATCACTAATATAGTAGGCTTGATCTTAAACTGAATGTAGATGTTTTTAATAGAAATTTTACTCAACTCTATAGCTCCCCTTTTGAGATATGAAAATCTTCCTTCTTAAAGTGGATACATACCAATTTAGTGCAGAATGGAGATGGTGTAGGAATAGACATCTTTCTCTTCCCTCAGCCTGAGCCTTGACTAAGAGGCATCTTATCCTGAAGCAAAGCATGTACCAAGCTCAGAAAGCAGAGGTTTATTTTTTACATCAGCCCTCAAAGCACAGAAAAGAAACAGATTTCTTAGGATAATAACGCACAAAAACTATACTAAGAGGCAGCCACTCTTGGCAGGATAAAAGGTCTGAATTGTCTATAGATGTTTGACCCTGAGGCCCTATCATCTAGCTTCTCTTTTGTTGTTTTGTTTTATCTCTACTAAAATTTATCGTCTTTTCCTTTCAACCTACAAAATCAGTACCTACTTGTTCCAACAATAAAAATAAAACAAGTGCTGCATGTAAAGCAAGAGCCAACAATCTCCCCCCTTTTTCTTCATTTCCAAGGTAATCAATGTTACCAGTTGTTCTGTTGCTTTTTATCCCTGGCTCTGTGCATTGGCAAATACAAAAGTACATAGTTACCTTTGTTTCTTTTATTTTTATGAAGCTCGAACCATAGGCATTACTCTGCAACATGCATTTTTTTCACTCAAAATATATTGTTGTTTTATGTAGCTGCATAATATTCTATAGGTTAGGAGGACAAGAATTGATTTAGCCATTCTGCTTTTGACTGTTATTTTCAGCTTTTATGGTGAAAAA
>PVIC010027173.1:0-24042 GCA_004025085.1 Thryonomys swinderianus
CTTTCTTTCTTTCTTTCTTTCTTTCTTTCTTTCTTTCTTTCTTTCTTTTCTTTCTTTTTCTTTACTAAGGTTCATGGCTAAGAGTTCATCTTAGCACTCTGAGAAGACTGTGAGCTTGAACTTTTTTAACAATGTTAGAGATAGAATAAATGTATTTTGCATAAAGTCTTTTGGGTCCCAGGGATGAAATAGTATGATTTATTTCTAGATTTTTCCCCAAACCCTCCTATGATGATAGGGAAGATTTTTGACAGGAGAGTAGATGACAACATGCCTCTTCTCCTTTATTTTTGGAGTGTCGAGTATTGTATCTTGCCAACAATGGAAATAATTAAGATGCTGTGGAAACTAGAGTCATCCTTTGTAACAAACCTAATAAATTATCTTCATAATCTGAAATACATTATTTTTTTGGCAAAAGAAATACCTGTATCTGTCTGACACAGGTACCACAAAATAAACACTAAAAATCTGTTTTACTTTGCCCACCATATTCTAGAATAAGAATACAAATCAGGTTATTCTACCTTATGAGATGATAACAAACTTTAGATAGTAGTCAGTTTATTTCTTGTCTTCAGGTTTTGTCTTTTCTTATCAATGTTTTCTGGGTGTCATGGGTTGAGAAGCTTTCCTAGGATGATTTTTCTGTTTTGGAGTCAGGCAGTAATGCATGGACTAAACTCACCTAAACAATGAACCAATATAAATATCTCTTCCTTTTGGTTGTTGTTGTCAGACACTGTGCTCCAGCGATGAGAAAGTAACTAATAAAATCAGTACCAAAGAAGTGGGATTGTTGCTATGATTATATACAACCATGTGTTTTAGAAGTCCTTGGAATTTCATTTTAGAAGGAGTTTGGAAAGTCTTGGAGTTACAAACTATATACAGGTCCTAGAGTTCTCTAGTAGAAACTTATGGGAGATTCTTAGTAGGAGTTCAGAAAACTAAAATATTTGTAAGAAGGCAGAAAATAAAGGCCAAACTGACGAGATTTCAGATAGAAACAAGGACACTACTGGAAACTGGAGAAGACATCAATAAGTTTCACTCTGGTAAAAACTTTGTCTACATATTTTCCATGCGCTAATATTTTGTGTGAAGCTGAATTTAATCTATTTTATGGAGGAAATTTCAAGGCATCCAAACATTCAGACTATGTCATTGTTGCTGACTTCTATTAGCAAGATGTACAGTGAGAATAAGAGAAAAAATATGAGCCAAAGATAAGAAAAAACTGAAGCCTGGCCAAAAAAGATCAACTGTAAAGGTGGGTCCAAGGAGACACAGAGGCTGAAAAGCTGAAAGCTAATAGAAATTAACCAGGTGGTTTGCACTGAAAAATATGAAAGATGCCTTGTGGGCCTCTCAGGAATTGGTCAGGCTCTACACATTATAGAGGCTCAAGGATATAAAACAGTCAAGTCTTTGAAAGTTTTTGCTTTGTAAAAAGAACCCCAGGGCATCCTAGTTGTTCAAGGATTCCCAGGGAGGGATACAGCTGAGAGCAGCCATCTAGATCTTCAGAGGCCTTGGTATTTTTTATATGTTTTTGGTTTTTGAGGCAAGCAGTATGTAAGAGTTATAGGATCAGCTGAGCTTCAACCAGATTTTTAAAAGAAAGTTGTGGAGACCAGTTAAAAAAATGTATCAGAGTCACAGTCCCTGTAAGAAACCCCAGAGAATTTTGTGGACAAAGTCGTGAGCATGAGGCCAAAACACTAGTGGAGGTGACAGGAATAGGAAACTGCTGAAGAAAGCCATGGCCACCAAGTGAAGCCAGTCTGTGAGAGAATCCATACAGTTTGCAACAGCCAAAGCCATCCATTAGATAGGAGGAGTTATCTAAGCCATTTGGAGCTCATATCTCAGCATTACACATGCTGGGTACTGTTTTCCTCTCCTTTCTTTTGGCCTAGGAGAGTTTATTCTATAATACTGTAAATTAGAATTGCCTAATTTTCTTTTTGATTTTTGTAGGGTCTAACAGTTTGCAATGAATCTCAGAAGAAACTTTGTTCTTGGACTTACCAACACTGCTGAACATGTTCAGACTTTAGAACTCAGAGATGAACTAAATGCATTTTTCAAAATGGAACAGACGTAGGTATTTTTAGTCATGGGTGCATTACTGTTTAGATATAAAATATTCCCCAATAGTCTGAAATGTTCAGAGATGATTAGTTTGGAAGGTGATTGGGTTATGGGGGTGCTATACTCATCTGTGGGGTCTAGTTGGATGTTGCTGTTAGGAGGCGGACCTGGTCAGAGGAAGTGATCACTAGGAACATGAGTTGGAGCAGTGTGATCTTGTCCACAGCCTCTTTCTGCTCCTGTTCCCAATCCATCAGCCTACATGAATCATGCATCTCTTTCTGCCAGGGCTTCTCACCAAGCTGTTTCTGTCTTGAACCTCGCTAACCATGGACTAGATCCACTGAAACTGTGAACCAGAATAAATGTCTATTCTTTCAAAATGTGAGCACTGTGTATTTTATCCCTGTGATCCCTAAGTAATTGACATGAATATATTGAGTTACATTAAAGTTAATGTGTATGTGTTAGTCACCTTTATATTCCTATATCGAAACACTTGGTAGTGCTGTCCTAGAAATCAAGGCCTCCTCTAAAGTTTGGCAGTATATTACTAAGCTATCTCCTCAGCCCATTATTTTTATATCAAGATAAGGTCTCACTAATACTCATATTGCCCAGACTAGTCTCAAATTTGAGATCGCCCTGCTGTAGGTTCCCAGAATGCTGAATTTATAAGTATGAGCCACTGCCTAACTAAAGAATCAAGCCTTTCACACATGGTTATAAGGGAACATTCAGGATCCAAAATATAGCACTGTAAAACTCTGTTCCAAAATTATTATTTATAATGGGTGATCAAAATATACCATAAATGTTTATAGTTTTAAAAATTATTACAGTAAAAGACATGTTGAAGTTAATCCCACTCATAAACCTCTCACTTGCTTTGAACACAATCATCCCACCTTTCTTGCCACTTTGTAAAGCAGTGCTTCTTTCAAGAGTATCTTTACAAAATGCGATAAACATTTAGTGAGTGCTGAAGTTCAATCCAATGGAAACACAAGATTATAAAAACAGGATGATGTGTCCTTATCTACAATATTCTTCAGATCTGAT
Source organism: Thryonomys swinderianus (assembly GCA_004025085.1). Classification (NCBI taxonomy): domain Eukaryota; kingdom Metazoa; phylum Chordata; class Mammalia; order Rodentia; family Thryonomyidae; genus Thryonomys; species Thryonomys swinderianus. Next base: position 3,160 of record PVIC010027173.1, read on the forward strand.
GCCATGCAACTCCTGATTGCTCCCCAAAGTCAAACTTAAGAATCAGTTCAGGACATCAAGGAAGCTATCATATTGCAACTAAAGACACTCAGTGAAAGGCAACTTCTGGAATTGCATCAAAAAGTGGCAAGAATGATAAAAAAAAGTGTTTGAAATGAAGAAGAACATTTTGAAGGGCATTCATGGCAATATCTTTTACTATAATAATTTTTAAAATTTGAACAAAAATTGTATTTTCCATCATACTTCCTAAATAATGATTACCTTATGGTGGAATTATCTGACTCCTTAGACTACGAATTTGTTGTTTACCTTTCTAAAACTACCTCCCAGGGCCGGAGGGTTGGCTCAGTGGTTCCGATGCCTGCCTCACAAGTGCAAGGTCCTGAGTTCGATCCCCGGTAACCACATACAATGCTGGGTGTGGAGACTCACGCCCACCAGCAATCAATACCACATACCACAGTGCTGGGCGTGGTGGCTCACGCCTGTCATCCCAGCACTCAGCACTCGGGAGGCAGAGGCAGGAGGATTGCTGAGTTCGAGGCTCGCCTGGACTACATAGTGAGCTCAGAGACAGCCTATAACTATAAAGCGAGACGCTGTCTCAAAAAAAAAAAAAAAAAAAAAACTACCTCCCAATACACTGAAGTGTTAACTAGGATAAGAATATCTTAGCTATTGAACAACTACCAGATGTCAGATGTGGTAGCTATTTTGTTTTAATGAATCTTTAAAAATAAATGCAATTGATGATTAGTAATTTTCTATTACAAATAAAACAAGTCTAGATGAGATCAATTTGCTTTAGTCCCTAGGAATTTATCACAAATGGGATTTGAATTTATCTCTGTGTGAAAGAAAGTTCTATATTACTAAATACTATGAGTACGGTTTCTTAAATGGCAGGGACTTATCCAGTATTAAATTTATTTGTTGGAGAGTAAAGAAATAAAGATTTGATATTAAATATTTAATAAATTATGAGGAATAAACTACTACCTTTAAATATTTAAAGAAATATTAAATCTTATCCTAATTTAAATTAAATTAAATTAAATTTATTTATTTATTGTTTGGAGACAGGGTTTTACTTTGTAGTAAAATTTATTTTTATAAGTAAACAATTTTTAAAGTCAAAACTCCTCCTCCTATACAAGTACTAACCGGGCCTGATCTTGCTTAGCTTATATGTAGGAGAGCAGAGGGACTGAAGGGGGGAGGGGAATGGAAAAAACAAAAGAATCAAGATATATCACAGATAGGTACAAATTCTCAGTAATGAATGTAAAAATAAATGTGTACTTAAAATGTACCAGTAAACTCAATTTTTTTAGAAAAATCTTTTAAAATAAACTATACACTTTTGATTAGTTATTTTTCAAATTTGTGATCTTTTAAAGATTTTTTAAAGATAAATACTCAGTTGAATGTTAAAATAATATGAAAATGTGGTAAGTAAGAAACTAGGTAGCAGTAAGTTAAACTGTTTAAAAAAATAGGTTAGAAAAATCCCATACAAAGACTGCTTATCTAAAGACAGAGACACCATTCAAGGATTACATTAAGTAATAGGGTAAGAAGAATATGGTCTGAAAAAAATTGAGTATCTTCTAATAACTATAAGTACATTAGTTTCTAAAATGCCATATATAATCTCTATGAAATTATGTTGCATAATGTAATAACACGTTATGCTACCATTAACACATTGTAACTATGTCATTTGGAAGGCTATTTTTTTGTGTAAAACCACTTAACTACATAAAATTGAAAATAATGATTATTGGAACTACTTTAGTTTTTCATCTTTAGAGGTTCAGGATTAAATACTTCTTGTGCAGTTATTTTATAGTGACATGTATTTTTATGAAGTAGTCACATAGTGTTTTAAGTAATAATTATCTTAAAATTCCCAAACAGATAAATCATAAGATCTTTTCAAATATTAACATCATGAAAAGTCAAAGTCAGTCATTTAACACTTACTTATATTGCATATACACTTTTAAAATAAACTATATTTTGGATATAGAATTTGGATAACATCTAAAAGAAGACTATACATTTCTGGCCATAATGTAGTGCAAAAGAAGAGGTCTACCATAGTTATCTAATATAATTAAGGCTACTTTTCTCAGCAGCATCTTTATTTTAAGGTATTAACATTAAACCACTTTTCTTGATTTTACTTTAGAGAAAAAATATTTTTTTTTCCAAAGAAGAAAGAAGAGAGGCTACTGTTATTGCCAAGGCACTACTTCATATTTGCAGATATATGCAAATCCTTACATATTATACATATATATATTTTACACTTTGGAATAAGGAGACTGAATCAGAGAGCAAACCATAAGCTTAAGGTTACGGTGCTAATAATTAACCAGAAGAAGTATTCAATAAGTTAACTTCACAGGACATGTGACATCAGGTATGGCTCTTGATGCTAAAACTTGCAAAGATGCTTAATATGTTGACTACACCTATAAATATCTCACCATGTCGTGAAGAGACAAACACTTAAAATGTAAAGAGGTGAGTGGTGTAAAAAATCAATTCTTGAGAAACTATGGTAGTATACCAATGAAATCTGTAATATAGATAGTATGAGTAAAATATTTACAGATTATGGAGAGTAAGGAGAGAAAAATGGTAATGTTACTTAAATGTGCACTTACGGCTTTTCATTTATCTGTTATTCTTCCTTACACATCTTCTACTTTTACTCCTATTTAATATAGAATATGTTATAAAAATTACTCTATTAGCAAAGACCCTGACATTATGTCTGCCAAATGCTACTTAATAAAGATGCCAATTCTAAAGCCAAACAACTTCAAAACTCAAAGAGCCCTACCATTGGCTTTAAAAGGAAATAATGACTTTATAAAGGCTGATTATATATGCAAAATAAAGACTTAAGCATGATTCATTTTGATAAATAATCCAGTTACTCTTCTTTGCACTAATTTCTCCAAATTTAACCACTAAGACTTGTGTATCATTGGGTTCTTTCATATATATGGTTTATTAAAGACCCATATTCAGTATTTTAATACAAAACCATTACAGAAGCTCATGTGCATTTTCTACTGTTTTCATAGTTACAATATTTACTTGTTAAAATATTAACTATATCCTGAATCTTTAAGCTTTTATCTTAATATATTCTCTTCCTGGACTTATGATTGTAATTTGTTTTTTTTTCTTTGTCTGTGTCATTTTACTTATGTGTTCTTATATTTCTAACCTCATCTCTTTTCCTCTTCATTATCCCTGTTATTTTTCTTTCATTTTCTTTTTACTCTTTTTCTTTTCAGTGAAATTGGCAACATTTCCCGATTATTATCAGCTGCAAATTTAATTAACATAGTGTTTATTTTCTTCTAGATAATTAATAAAGTTGTTAGAGAAAACTTGGATGAACACCAAGAACCCCACCAGACAGCTCCCCTAAGTCAGAACTCTGGCATTTATAATTACCTTTTTAATATAGTCCTTAAGCAAATTTTCAGCACTCACTCCAGAACCAATTTAAATTAATTTGGAGGGAGCTACTCTCAAAATCTACCAACTGTTTTACAGTCCCATTTTAGAGCTTAGATTCTGTAAAGTATTTATACTTTACTACTCTTGCCAAAACAATATTAATAAAATTGAACATTTCAGCACACAAAAAATAAAGTTTGAAAGCTCTCAATAAGAGAACATGGTCTCGACAAACATTTAAGACCAAACTCTAATTGCATTATTTATGAGTTAAATGAGAACATGAAAGAGGCATTTACTTTTCACCTTTTGTGTCACTAATATCTCATTTCACTTAACTTAATGAAATTACTAGTTGATTTCAACTTTTATTAATCATTTCAGCATATACTGTTAGTAACATATGAAAAAAATTAAATTTTTGCCAAAAGTGAAGAATGGTTTCAAGCAAGTTTTACATTTATATCAGTTCGAGAGTTTTCCAGTGTAAAACTTTAGTACTAACCCAGAGTCATTTAATATTTTTAACTCACCTACTTAAGGCAATATATCCAAATTGGTTATCTTATACTTTTATACTGTTATTATAGAAGTATATTATTATTGGATGTGTTATATTTAAGTGTGAAAGTCATACAAGCCTGAAACTCTGAATCTATATGAAATAACATTTAATAGAATTTACTCATTTCACAGATTTTTAAAAAAGACACTAAACTTTGAACATGGGTACCTACACTAGATTTGTCCACCAAATAGTATGATTCATAGAACCACCTTACTTATATATGTTAGAAACAGAGATTTAAAATGACTTCGGTTATGAACATGTTGATGATGGCAGTAATCCAAGAGAGTACTGTGTATAGACTGTAAAGATTAAATAATTGAGTTACATCTTTTTTTCAGAAGCCAATGCGACATCACAGTAAGAAGACAGCAATGTAAATGAATGGCATTAATATAATTAGATTGTTACAGCACAACAAATCTATAGTTTGTGGAATTATAGAGTGTCTACTCAATTACTGGAAATGGACATATATGCCAGTGATCATTTGTCATAGTTACATTCAAACTAAGGGTATTTATTAATAGGAGAAAAGTTCCAGGAACTCTAAAACCAGCACCAATAAAAAAAATCTTAACAGTCAGTAATCACTTCTTGTGTCTAATTAAAATATACAGCCGAATATAACTTAAAGGTTTCACTTAATTTTTATTTTGTCACAACTCACTAAATAATTATGGTTGCTTAAATGTCTATGATAGACTAAAAATGTTTCCAAATAGAATAGCTTGAATATTTTTCTTCTTAAACTTAACATGCCATGTTAGAAATCAATTTTTTCTTCATTTTCCATGTGATAGCCCAGTGACATATGTCTAAGTGTACCATATAGATTGTTGGCATTAGACAGGTCTCTTCAAGTGTGAGATCCACTTTTGTCAAACTATTTTCTTCTATCATAATTTTCCCAAGAAGCTATTAATTTTTGTATCATAAGATAGAATATTTTACTTATAGGTACATCCCAGAATGTAGGTAGAACTCTTTTTGCTAAAGTTTAAAAATAGATATAATCTGCCTCACAGATGCCTAATTTTATTTCACAGATCTTTTCTCTGAAATCAAAATATATTCTAAATGACCACAGAAGAATTTTAAGAGGCAAGTCAACTAGATCTTTCAAGACAGAGCTCTCTCTCGCTCTCGCTCTCTCCCATATATGTATATGTATATGTATATATATATACATATATATACATATATATATATACATATATATATATAAAAAACCTATCCAACTGACTACAAAGATGTATAAAGACAGACCCAGAAGTAATTATCAGAGAAGAGATATAAATAAGAAAGAAGTGGACAAACATTAGAAAGTATATAAAAACTTTGTAAAATCTCTTAAGTGTAAAGGTTCTTGGATTCAAACCTTCAGATAAAACAGAGATAGCTAATTTTAAAACGTTGTACATACACCTGTTTACATATATGTACATGTGGCAAATCTCTTTACTAAACAAAAGCAAAACTCATTAGTTTAGTCAATCTTCTTATATAAGGTGTAAGGTTATTAATAACAAAAGGGCCTCACATGAACCATCTACATTAGTCAAACTGTTTTTTTACTTACACATAAAAATCAAGTACTGAAAACATAAGGCATAGTGAAAAATCAACAATGTATAAGATATAGGCCGAGATGAAGATTGGAAAAACCTGACAACATGGGAAGACAAAAAATGAAGAAAAAGAAATGTTAAAAGCGTTCCAATAAAATATTTAAGGATATTTTTCAAAAATATTAAAATGCTGCTCAATGGAAAGAGAAATAATTGTTATTGAACATGAAACTTTATCAGCAAGATTCAAATATTTTTTTATTTTTAGAATAGATTCAAATTATTATAGCTTAATAAATCCATTTCAGCAATAATAACTTTGTATGGTTTTATTTCAAGCCGTGGTAACAATTGTAATCAAGTACTGAAATACTTACCTGCAGTGAAATACTTTAAATATAAAACTCAGAGATTTGAACTATTATACTACTATGAGTTTAAGTAAGACTTCAAAGAAATAAGGCTAAATATCTAATAGCATCACTTACTAAAATTTTATAATTAGTAGAATTAATGAAGTAAAATATGCTTTGTTTGAAGTAAGATAAGAATATTTCTTTTATCTCCTCTTACTCTTAATATTTTGTTTATATGTATTTCACATATATATTGAGTATAGTAGCATAAATACAATTTACATAAGAAGTATAAATATATTGAAGATGAATGCTTACATATTTTACTGATAGAGGTAAAAAATCTAAATATTTATACTAAGAGTAAGGCCCCAGTCAATGTAACATTTATATAATGGGAACTTAGCAGCTCAAAGACAGAACATCTTTTCCAAACAGCCTAACTCACTGGAAATTCTCTTGCTGAAGGAGAATACAGCTAATGTATTGTACATTAAGATAACACTATGGTTTATTGCATTTCTCTATATGATTGAAGTCCGAGGAAATTGGGAGAAAGGAAAGGTTTTTTTTAATAGTCTTTATTCAATAATTCATTAATTGGATAATGGATACTTATTTAAGCTCTAAAATATTTAGGTGCTGAGTAGCAAAAAAAAAAGCATTCATCTAGAATAGAATTTCTAAGGAAAATTCTATATGCACTTAGACAAAAGGCAAAGATAAAACTTTATATTCACCCAATAGAGTACCAGAGAAATGTTAACATAAACTGGGCAAAAACCATATTACATATCCTGCACTGTGTCTCTGTCCAGACATTAATAAATAAGGAATTCCACGGAATTTCAAGATCACTTTTTAAGATAAGTTATCTTGATTAAATATTTACTTTAGTATTAGATATATATATGCAAATACAATTCAACAAATAGTATTGCAAAGACTTTTTTCCTCCTTTTTATACTAGAAGTATTAGAATTATCAACTATTTAGTAGCAGATTATATTCATGATTTAGGTTCATAAGTTTTGCTATTTTTTCACTTTTGTCTTACAGTGTCAGTTTTTTTTTTTTTGAGCGATGAACGTTAAATTCTACATCTTGAGGAATTCTCTATGGAGATGATATTTGCTTAAAAACCTTTACTAATTAATCCCTATTTCCTTCACGTTTCTACAAATCATATGCCAAACAGAAGTAAAACATGGCACTTTGTAGTAACAACTCTAAGAATGCAAGTTTATCTTGATGACAAAGATTCAAATCAGGCCTATTAAATACAGTAGTCACTTTAAATATTGATTACGTTACTTGTAGACATGTGTAGTATTAGCTTCTTAAGAAACATATTTATATGCAGCTCAGCATCTTTGAATCTCGTGAATTTTCTGGCCAAAAAAAAAAAAAAAAAAAACTAACCTCCTGTGCACATTGTTATAACCGGGTTCAGAATTCTAACTCTCGTTAACTCTCTCCTTGCACCGCACTGAGCACCAGGAAGGGTTCAGGGGCTGAGATGCAAGTAGATGCTCCCTGATTTTTAGCTCTGTTAGCTGTGAAGTCAGGCTAATACCTATCTTGTGGGGGTATCCAGAGGATTAAAAAATAGATTTTATAAAGCTCTTTGGAGATCCTCGGATAAAAGGGGTTGCTGTAGCACACAGCATTCTTATCTCCCCAGTTGCCACGGAGCCTGCGATTTCCCATGGCATGTTGTATCAACTTGAGAAAAACCAAGGGTGAGCTGTGGAAAATAGGAACATCGGCAACTGGAAGGAACAGATAGCACTAGCCCGTGTGAACCGCACAGGCTGTCTCGGGGGAGGCTAGAAGATAGTCAGCATTGTAATTAATGGATGGAGATGTTGATTCTCTTTCTAGGACAACTGTGGCATTGCAAATTGGTGAAATTACACAGTTTGCATTCTATAATTTTGTTTGACTAGAAAAAAATTACCTAGTAAAACTGCCTCTAGGAAAACTCAAAAGAAGCATGCCATCAAAATGTGTAATGTGAACAGCTTAACACTGAACTTGAAAGGTACCCTGCAGTTAACCATTTCATTTATAGGCTAGGAATTTCTAAAAACCAAGTTAAGTAAGCGTTCTCTATAAAGATCCTGCTGGGTTTTGCCTACAGATAAAGATGTTGAACAAGGCATTGCTGGGGGATAAAAATCCTTAGCTTATGCCATTTATATTGTTTTAATTGTCAAAATTTGTGCCATATTATTCTTTTAATTTAAACACAGTATATGTTGGCTTTTTAAAAAGTTTATCTATTTAAAATACCTTGTACTGTAAACATCACCCCTGAAAATACATATTTGGCTTTCTTACAGAAAAATTAATTAGCTATTCCATATTGCTGTGATGTGACATCATGACATTAATTTGTATACAAGCTGGAGGCAGAGTAAGGTGATAGAACGAGTCATCTTTATCCCTTCCTTTTTCTCTGATAGTATTAGAAACCACCAAAAGAAAATAAAATACAGGAGCTAAATAAAAATATGGGGAGAGGGAAAATCAATAAATACCTAAATTATTTAAAGAAAAGCTACTACCAAATGTCTTACTGTCATACATCATACCCTGGATCTGAAAGCAGACAGGTGAATTGTCTCCAGCCTGCATTGGTTTGGACACTCTCTCCAGCATGCTCATTAGCAGCTCCAAGTCTAGGCTCCCTGTTAGTAGAAAGGCAGGGATCTCAGCAGGGAAGTTATATCTCAGGCTTCTCACATTCCTGTTCTATCTTAGCAAAGCTTTACAAAGCCTTTTCTGGCAGCTCATTAGTAGGTGCACTGATGCATAAGAGACAGTCATTAGAAGTGTTTTTCAACATTGGCTTTTGATCAGGTGACTAGTAGCATTGTGAAGACATTTGCTTACATTGTTTTCCATAAGAGATTCTGTTGCTATATTGAGAATGACATACATAAAAATGTTGAAAACTAGCTTGACCTTTCTATGACAAAAGAGGGGAAGAAAGAGAAACTCAATCAGTTCCTTGAATCTTGCCTTTATACTGTCAAGTATGACGTAATAGATGCGTGGACCCTAACCCAGAAATTGCTGGCTTTTATCTTTAATAATCTAAGCCAAGTTCAAACCTATCCTTTGATTTATGGCTTGACAAGGGGATACTAGGGTGAATAAATACAAATAAAGTACTTTATGCTTTAAAGTCTCTTCTAATGTTAGGCATTTAATTTTTTACCTTAAAGGCAGACTTTCTCAATAAAGACAAAATTCATCATAGAAACATAGCCTAATAAAGTATTATTAAAAGTTAGCAGATCAAATTCGCTGGCTGGTTAAACTCTAAAAAGACACTGCATTGTAAAAACTCATTAGGGCTGCAGCGATGATTTTTTTATATATTAAGAAAATCCTAAGATGCCCCATGTGGACAGAGCACACTGTTCAAATAAACTAAGCATAGTAAAATAGAAATGAATTTGTCATGTCTTTATGAATGTTTTATTTATAAACTAAAATCAATATTTAAGGCTAATTGTACTTTTACAAATATTTTTTTCATTGCTGATTGTCTTAAACACTGGTATTCTAACCTTTTTTTTTCCCCAAAAAAAATATATCAACTTCGTCGAGGCTTCATCTGATGAGAATTTTTATTTCATCAGTTTACAGAGTACATAGTGGGCCACGGGTTCTTTACGGACAGACGAGAACCATGTTAAGCACATGCCCTGACATGTAACTAAAAAACGATAGGAAAGTTCCCTTGTCAAACGTTACTGAAACAAAGTGCATCAGCTTAATCAGGTCTGTTCTTGGCAATGCAGGAACCTGACACGCCAATTACATAAACTTTCAACCAAGTGAAGACTCCTGCTGACTAATTCAGTGTTGATTGTTTTACGCTGCTTGGCCTTGAGTGCTTGTTAAGACTTAAGAAAAAAAGAAAGAAGGAAGGAATGGAAAGAGGGGGTAAAAATCGGAGGAATGTTCTCCTTTCCTTAAACACTCTTATGATTGCCGGCAATTAGTTAAGCTTCTTGGCGGTAAAATGACAAGATGGAACTTGACCAAATACAATGTGTAGAGCTCACAGGCATCTGCCCCAGCTGAAAGACATTACAATGTTTGTTAACCTTACAGGTCATTCCTGATTCACTTCTGCAGACAGAAAACAAGATTTATATAACACAGATCAATACTGCCCTAAGACTTTCACCATTGAGGATGCTAGATTGAGGCACTTCTCTTTATCAGTTTACCATGACACTAATGTATTTTGCCTGTTTTGCCTGGGCAGTGATGAATCTGTTGGCAAGAGAAAACAAATAAGTTTTGTTGTTGAGAGACATGTTGTCCATGATTTGTCTCAGCAGACATGCCAACTTGCTGGCCAATTCATTTCCTATTTAATTTAAGTGGCATATCTGTCTTCCCCTTTCAGGTATGTCTTTTGTCTACTGCACAACCGCCCTGGCAGTGCTGAGAGAGAGTTTGCACTGGGTCTCTCCAGGCAGATTGACAGAGCACAGCCATGAACCAAATCTACTACAGTTTTCAGAAGGATCTCTTTGAAATATATGACCACCATCTAAAGCAGTGTCTGATATGAAAGACCTCTTAGAAAATGTGTTACCAGCATTCTGTAAATAGTTCATGAATTTAATGTTACTTCCAAATTATACATATATATCAATTATCCTTTGTACAGCCAGAGCTTGTTTTCTAGATAGAAAAAAAATATTTTGCTTGCTCTGTGAGAACAAATAAGGATGATTTAATTCTGAAATATGTGTTCCATAATATGAAAGTATCTTATTATGATATACTGTAAGGAGGTCCAACTCCTACTTTCTTCATTACCTCAATTAGTTTTCCTCACCTTTAAGACAATGCATAGTATTTAAATAGCAGAGGACAAAACTTCCAGTGCTTCATTTTAAATGCTTGGCTTAGAAAATTTAATTTTAAATGAAACTACTTTGAAATAGGAAGACACATACATATCAGCAGGCATCCATGACATCTAACTAAATATTAATAGAAAAGCAGAGGAAGAAATGACTTTACATTTCAAATCATTACAAAATTGACGCGTGAAGAAAATATGTCGAGCATTGAAACTGTGACATAGAAACTCCTCAGACCCTGACAATCCTTAAGCAATGGAACAGTTAACACAGCTCAGCACAGTCCACAAATGTGCCAGCTAAATCTCTATGTCATAACACATTAATTATAGCAGTCAGTTTACCTTCCTCCTTCGTAACATTTTTGATTAAAATTTCACACATTACAATGATATGTGTCTTTTCTACAAGCTGTGAAATTTACTCAGCCATCAATGGGTTTGAATTTTATTCCTAAGAAGCTCATGGTACATAAAAAGTTGACTTATCTCTGAATAGTGAAACCAAAGACGGTTTCCTTTGGACAGACTTAGAATTTTATGCTATCAGTGATTCTGTAGAGCAAGACATTCATTAGCAATATGGTACCCCCAAAAGCAATAACTTCTTTCTTAATACATTGCCTCAGAATTTATAACTGCCAGGCTTAATTAAGCTGTAGATTATGGTTTGAAAGGTATAGTCAAAGTAATGAATCCCTGAAGATGAAAAATAAACAATAAAAGATAATCAAAACATTTATCTATTTAATGGATTTATACAGTTGTGTTGTAAATGTTATTTAACAGATGTGCAAATATTAATAAAATGATGTAGTGATTATCATGAACCTATTCAAATCTTCACTACCTAAACTGGCATGCAATCTCACCTTGTGTTAACTCTTAAAAATCACAGAATACAAATTTTCTTTTCAAGTCTTTCACTTTGCAATTCAACTATTTTTGAGGGTGAAGCACTGTGGTTTTAGATTATTTTTGATTGTTTACAAAGTGCAAGGATTCGATAAAATAGCTCTGAATGAAGTTTTTACAGCATTACATCATTTTTCAAATCTAAAAGCTTTATCAGCATTAGTCAAATCCTGGAATTACTCTCTTTAGAGGATTTTATTTTAATAAGTATTTAGAAATTAAAATAGGTGCACATATACATGTATGTACATACCTTTATTACTGTGCTACACAGATAACCATATGATGTTTCAGTTGTACTGAAACTGCCAATACTAAAATATAAATGTTTTCCACTCAAGAATACAATAAATTCCAAACATTTTTCTCAAAGCAAATGTGTTATTAGTTGAATTTGACAATTTATTTACTATACAAAAATAAGATGAAGTACAAAATAATATTTACATTTTCTATTGTATTTAAAACTTACAGGGACCTGAAAGCCAGTGGACACTTGCAAATCCTTCTCTCAGGCAAGAGTAAGCTCCATCTTCTTATCACAAAGACAATATAGTCACTTGGTAAAGGATCTAATTGGAGCCTAGTCAGTTCCTTTGCACTTCAACAATAGTTTTACAAAATTTAAAATCTATTTTTAAAATGGAAACTTTTATTTTAAGAGAATATTGAAACATTCATGATTAGAAATTCTGGGTATTTTAATAGTCAAATGTAGAAATAAAATAGCTGTGTGTGGTGGTTTATGCCTGTAATCCCAGCACTTGGGAGGCAGAGGCAGGAGGATTGCCATAAGTTCAAGGCTAGCCTGAGCTATATAGTAAGTTTATGGCCAACCTAAACTACAAAGGGAGACTCTGTCTCAAAAAAAAAAAATAATAAGGGCTGTTTACATTTATTACAGATTGTATATACTTTTTGTTTTTCTTTAATTTCTTTATTATATAATATATATTTTATAATATTATATATTTCCAAAATACAATAAACATAATCTTCCTTAGGTGTTGATTAATATATATGCCATATTTAGCATCAATGAATTATTGAAATTGAAGTTTGTGAAGTGCATCTGGTCACTTCATATAGTATCTTGCCATTTGCAGCTTTCTCAAAGACGGTAATTCATAGTAACATCCCTCTACCAGGACTAAAAATTGAAATATGTAGACTTTAGGTCACTGCCCAGGTCTCCATTAAAGAGGTCTTTAATTATGAAACCTTCCAAGTTAACCTAACTCTAAGCCTCTCATTACAGTTAACCTATAACTTACCTATTATAATTCCATCTCTTTTTTTTTTTTGTCAGTCAAGATCAACTGCTAGTGACTGTTTTCCATAAACTTGAAGTAAAGTGGTAGGTTGCTTCTCAGTCTTAACTCCCACAGACTGTTCACTCCAAACACCTTTAATTTTACCCTAACTTTTCTCCCTTAAGTTTTGAAAATTTGATTTCAAAATTTTGGTTATTTTCATTTCTTTTGTTCATAGTATCTTCAGTTTTTCATGCATAGCTTGATGTGAAACTCTCAAATACTAAAAATTAGTACTAAATTCAGTGTTCCACTCCACAAGTATCAAATTGTCCATAGAAATACTAAAATAAACTTCTCAAAAACTAGTAAAACAGAAAAGGAAATAGAAGTGCTCATTGTATTCAAAACAGTACTTACTTATCTAACAGCCAGTACTTTCTAAGAATATTAGATATCACTGAAAATAGAGGCCACCTCAAAGCTTTTAATGAGTAAAGCAAACAACATCAAAATCTTATAAATATTATCCTTTCCCCGAACTATTTTACAACTGGGTATCATTGAGGTAGGTTGGAAAAAGAAGCTATAAATGAAAAGCGTTTCCTCCTTTGTGGAGATTACACTGTAAAGATATGATTTCTTCACTTTGTTAAGAGTAAAAAGGTTGTTTGGAAGAGGCAGGTTCTTTTACACTACTAACCCAGTTTTCCCCCCTTGAGAAATTACTCCTCTCCCTTCGCCTCACCAACTGTCGTAAGACCTGATTTCCTGACATCATTTTTTATTTGAATCTTTATTGGTACATTTGCACATCATGATAACACTCAATATTGAGAATTTGTACAAGTATGTGACACTATTTATTTTAAAATTCTGGGTGCATTTTCCTGTTTGTTGGAATCTGGAAGGTGCAGATAATGCAACTCAGAGCTCCAATCTTTGTTGCTTATAGAACAGGAAGAAGAAAGATTTGGCCCAGAAAACTTTTGGCAGACTCAAATGATTCTTTGACTCTTTAAGCACAAAGGAAAAATTTTAAATTTGTCCATAGATCACTGTCTTTCAGTATGGACCGTAATCACCTGAAGGGACTTGTTAAAACATATGTTAGTAGGACTCAGGGTCCAGGGCTTCTGACTCAGCAGGTTTAAGGTAGAGCTCAGTAAGTCTAGGGAAGGTCATACTTTGAGAACTACTGGTATAAGCTTTGCCTAAACAAATTCCAGAAGAGGCACAACTGTCAGAGCTCAGTGGGAAACCATGAAGAATGTCTAAGTTCATCTTATCTTTCCTTGTTTTAATTGGTTTTAGCCTATCAATGCAAAATAATTTGGCTTCTAGGAACTTAGAATTTATGGTTTTCCTTTCATATATTTTTGGTGAGCAAGGGCAAGTATATTTCCCTGTAGTTTCTTCTCTTTTCTCAGTTTTTTGTCATGCCTCTATTCTTTACAGAACCCCAGAGTGAAGTAAAATTCAGAGGTAGCATTTTCCATATATGCAATGCCTGGAAGGACCATAAATGCTTTCAGCTCTCAAAAGATTTCAACTGGCAGGGCCAGAGGGTTAGCTCAGTGGTTCTGGTGCCTGCCTCACAAGCATAAGGTCCTGAGTTCAATCCCTGTTAACCACATACAATGCTGGGCATGGTGACTCACACCCACCAGCAATCAATACCACATACCACAGTGCTGGGCATGGTGGCTCATGCCTATAATCCCAGCACTCGGGAGGCAGAGACAGGAGGATTGCTGAATTCCAGGCTTGCCTGGGCTACATAGTGAGCTCAGAGCCAGCCTGAACTACAAAGTGAGACCCTGTCTCAAAAAAAAAAAAAAAAAAAAAAAAAAGATTTCAACTGGCAAAGTAAGAACCTGAGTCAAAGTGTATTATTTAATTTTTTCCACAGATATTTATTACATGCTATCTCTGTCTTGAGAAAAAACTTTTATAAAATAGGTACAAAGATATATTCTGAGGTCATTAAAATTAATAATTTTAGTGAAAGAAATTAAACAACTTCCTGTTGTATCACTTTACTATTGACTAAAAAATTCTGAATGTAAATAAGAATCTGGAAATATTCCTGGGAGTGAGGATTGATTTAAACAGCTACTAGAATTTATATATATATTTTTTTTTTTTTTTTTTTAAATTGAGACAGGGTCTTGCTTTGTAGTCCAGGCTGGCCCTGAGCTCACTATGTAGCCCAGGCAAGCCTCAAACTCAGCAATCCTCCTGCCTCTGCCTTCTGAGTGCTGGGATAACAGGTGCGAGCCACCATGCCCAGCACTGTGGTGTGTGGTATTGATTGCTGGAGGGCGTGAGTCTCCACACCCAGCATTATACGTGGATACTGGGATCAAACTCAGGACCTTGCGCTTGCGAGGCAGGCACGGAACCACTGAGCTAACCCTCCGGCCCTAGAATTTGTATATCTTGATTTGATTCCAGCAAATAGTCTCTAAAACAAGGATTTAAGATTAAATAATTTCTTTGAAAGTTGTCCAGGAAGTACGGTGAGTAGACAATAGTGAGACAGATTGAAGAAGACCCGATAAATTAAAAAGGAGAAAAATATTCAGGTTTCCCTTCCTTTTTTGTAATTTAAGACATAGTTATTCTGGATCACAGTTTCTGTGATCATTTGGATCTCAGGGCCTGTGGTAAAGCAGAAGACCATTGCAATAGGGTCCTATGGCAGACCAACCCTTCTCATTTCATGAGTGAGAGAAATTAGGAACGAAGTGTTCCCTTCAAAGGCCCTAGTGACTTAATTCCTCCATGTAGGTCCCAGCTCCTAATGTTATTCAATTTCCTAAGAACCCATTAAGCTATGAATCTATTAATGGATTAATTCACTGATAATGTTAGAGCTCTTGTGATTCAGTCATCTACCTTTGAGCTCTGTTAATAATGCCAACCAAGATTCTACTTACGCACTTTTAGGTCCAAAATATAACAACATACTAATAATAGTAGACAATATGATGGTGGAAATTCAATTTGCCCTGTATTTCAGAAATTGAATTATATTCATTTAAATGAATTATAATTAATTACATTGAATTATATTTATTTAAATTATATCCATAAATATGTTACCTACTTGGCAATCAGCCTTGAAGCTACAGGAAATGAATCTCTTTTGGCACATATATCTATACTTTCAGATCTGTGTTTGAGTGAAAATATGAATTCCTGCTTCTAACTTTTTATTTCCTCCTATTGTCAAGGAACATCAGATGTAAGTAGTTAATCTCAGTATATTTGTTAGATAAAAAATGTTTCCATGCTGGGCGTGGTGGCTCACGCCTGTAATCCCAGCACTTGGGAGGCAGAGACAGGAGGATTGCTGAGTTCGAGGCTTGCCTGGGTTACATAGTGAGCTCGGGGTCAGTAGGAACTACAAGCAAGACCCTGTCTCAAAAAAAAAAAATGTTCCCAAGTGTCATATAAAGGATTCATGCCCTCTGCTTCTTTTATGTGTTTTACAGGGATATTCATTCATAATATGGTATTTTGCATATAGCTTTGGGTAGAGCTATCAGTCTTCCTTTACTATTGGAAATAGTGTCTTTAGTCAGATTAGAGACCAAATTCTGTAAGTCTCTGAACCAAAACAAAAATGTCATCCTTAAAATGATTTAACCTACAGAACAAGTATTAGTACTAAAATCTGTATTATGGGGTTAATGTTCTCCAGAGAAAGAGAGTAACAGAATATTTGTATAAACATGAGACATGACCACAAAATATGGTGAATGTTTAAATTTTAAAATGAATATTACAGTAAAATGTTACTGTTAACTCCTTCAAAACACTCCCTCTCACTTAAAACACACTTTATCCATTATATGCCATTTCTGGAGTATTTCTGAAAGTTTTCTTTCATCAGTATCTTTAATTGCGTTCTAGTGGTTGCCTCAGTGCCCTGAATCAATTCAAAACATTTAGCTTTTGGGTTATTCCGACTTTGAGGAAGCACCAGTAGCTGAATGGTGCCAGATCTAGCAAATAACACGGAGAGAGATGCTGTTAAGACCCTGAATTTATTGGATGGCATAATACGGCAGCATTCACCATACTTTTCTTTTTCCTTTCTTTTTTGGCAGGGTCTTGCTTTGTAGTTCAGGCTGGCTCTGAGCTCCCTATGTAGTCCAGGATTGAACTCAGCAGTCCTCCTGCCTGTGCCTCCTGAGTGCTGGGATTACAAAGTCATGAGCCACCACACCCGGTCAGACCCTTCTCTTTTTTTTTTTTTTTTTTTTTTTTGCACCTCACGAACACTTTAATGAAAAGAAAGCTAATAAAGTTAATATCAAACAAGTTAGTCATTTTTAAATAAAATGTGTATAGCTTTAAAAAAACTAAAAAATTGAGTTTATTGGTACATTCAAGGAATACATTATGATCACATTCCTCATTGAGAGTTTGTACCCACCCATGATACATCTTGATCCTTGTTTTACCACTCCCGTGCCCTTTCTTCAACCCCAACCATATATACATGAGCATTATTTCCATTTATTCCTTTTACCATCAATTTTTTTCTTTCTCTTCCTTGCTTTCCCCTACTATCCCCCTTTCTTCTTCCCCTTTGAAGATTATCTTACTATTCCACAATGACTATCACATATTCTGAAACTCATTTATGCTTTCAGTTTCTCACACTAGAGAAATGATACAGCATTTACACATCTGTGTCCTATTTATTTCACTTATGCATATGGCCTCAAGGTGCACCATTTAGCTATAAATTTCCCTAATTTATCATTCTTTATGGATAAATAATAATCTATTTTATTTTAAAAAATCTTCTTCATCAGTCCTCAGCTGATGGGGATTTAGGCTGTTTCCAAGTTTTAACTATTACAAACTGTGCTGCTTCAACATGGGTGCACGTATGTTGCTATGGTATGATGCTTTTAATTCTTGCATGAGTATATGCAGCAGGGAAATAGCAGGGTTAAATGAAAATTCTAAACCTAGTGTTTTGAGGGATCTCCACACTGATTTCCACAGTGGTTGCACCAGTGTCACACTAGTGCAGATGAGTTTCTTTCTTTCCACAGTTCCACCAGCATTTATTGGTGATTTCTTGATAACAGCCATTCTTTCTGGAGTGAGGTGAAATTTCAATGTTGTTTTCATCTGTGCCTCTCAAATGACCAGTGACATTGAACATTTTTTAAATATATTTATTTGCTACTTCTATTTCTTCAGCTGGGAAATGTCTGTTCATTTCAGATGCCCAATTTTGAACTGAGTTTTTAAATTTGGCAGGTCTGATCTTTTTAGGTTCTTTCTGTATTTTGGATAGTAGTCCTTTGACTGAGAAATGGCCATTAAATATTTTCCCACAGTGTAGGTTGTTTTTTCACTTTGTGGGTGGTTTCTCTTGGTGTGCAGGAATTTTTTTTCAATAAGAACCCAGTTGTTAATTCTATCTGCTAATTCCCATGCTACCGAGGTTTTGATCATAAAGTCTTTTGCTGTGTCAGTGTCTGAGAGTTCTACTTACTTGGTCTCCCAGAAGATTTAGTGTTTCAAATTTAACCTTTATATCTTTAATGCATTTTGATTTCTGTTTAATGCATGGTAAAATATATAGGTCTGGTTTAAATCTTTGGCAAGTTGTAACCAAGTTTTCGAACACCATCTGTTAAAGGGGCTATCTTTCCTCATTGAGAAAGTTTGGCTCCTTTGCCAAAGATAAGGTAGTTTAGTATGTCTGGTGTTGTTTCTGTATCTTCTGTTCTTTTCCACTGACACTTGGGTCTGTTATTTTACCAGCACTATGCTGTTTTTAATTACAGTTTCCTTGTAGTATAGTTTCAAATTGGGGATTGTAATACCCCTGTCAGGTCTCTGTTGCCTGGAATTGGTTTTGGTATTCTATGTCTTTTCTGATTCCAGATGAACCTGAGGTGATTTTCTCTAGTTCTGTGTAATGTACTGCTGGAATTTCAATCAGAATTGCACTGATGTATATAGCAGTTTTGGGACTATGCTGATTTTCACAGTATTGGTTCTTCCTATCCAGGGGCAACAGATGACTTTCCATTGTTCTGATACTTTGTTTAATCTCCTTTTCCAGATTGCTGTAGTTTTCACATTAGAAGTCTTTCACTTCCTTTGTTAGATTGATTTCTAGATATTTCTTTTTTATTGTTTGGATGTTGTTGCAAAAGGAACAGTTTCCTAAGTCTCTCAGAGTGCCTATTATTTTATATAGGAAGGCTATCATTATTTGAGTATTGATCTTGTACCCAGCTACTGTACTGCATCTGATGATTAAATCAAGCAGTTCTGGCTGAGTTTTGGGGATCTTCTATATAGAAAGTATCATGTCATCAGCAAATAGGGACAGCTTAACTCTTTGTTTCCTACCTTTATTCTTTGTATTTCTTTTTCTTGTCTAATTTTTGTGGCTAATACTTCCAGAACTATCTTGAACTGGAGTGATGATAGGGAACATTCTTGTCTTGTTCCTGTTGTTAGAGTGAAAGGTTTCAGTTTCTGACCATTTAATATGACACCAGCTGTTAGTTTTAATAAATAGGGTTTTTTCCTGGTTATGATAAAACCGTCTCTCCCAATTTTCATTAAGGTTTTATTCATGAATTGTTACGGGTTTTGTCAAATGCTTTTTTTAATGTCTAGTGAGATGATCATATGGTTTTTGTCCTGCTCTGTTAATATAGAGTATTATATTTATTGATTTATGTATGTTAAACCATTCATGCTTCCATGGGATGAATCTGACTCAGAGTTTATGATCTTCCTGATGATCCTCTGTATTCTGTTTGTCAATATCTTATTGAGAACTTTTGCATATATATTTAGAAGAGATTGGCCTATAGTTCTCTTTCTTGGTTGGATCTTACCCTGCTTTTGGAATCAAGGTAGTGCTCACTTCCTGGAATGAAGTTGGGAGTATTGCATTCCTTTCAATTCATTAAAATTTAGAATTTAAATTTAAATTTAAAAATTTAAAATTAAAATTTAAAATTTAAATTCATTCCAATTTTATCAAAAAATCTGAGTAGTAACATTAGCTCCTCCCTAAATTTCTTTTTAAAGAAAATTAAATTTCTTTTCCCTAAATTTCTTTTTAAAATTTTAAAATTTAAAATTTAAATTTAAAATTAAAATTCCTCTCAATTTCATTAAAAAATCTGAGAAGTAGTAACATTAACTCCTCCCTAAATTTCTTGTAGAATTCAGAAAGAAGCCATCAAAACCCGGATTCTTCTTTGTTGGTAGATTTTTAATTACATTTTCAATTTCAATGATTGATTTTGAGGTGTTTATAATATTTATATCTTCTTTATTCAACTATCATACGCATCTAGGAATCTGTCCACTTCTATTTTGAGTACAGTTATTCAAAGTAGGTTTTGAAAAACTTCTGCTTGATCTGTTGTATTTTCACCTTCTTCATTCTTCATTGCATGAATTTGAGCTTTTTCTCTCCTTTTTAAAAATATTAAACCATGTCATATACTGGTACAAATTCTCAATGTTGAGTGTAATTGTAATGTGTATATATAAAATGTACCAAATTTTAAAAAAGATTGCCTAAGACTTTGCCCATTTTGTTTATGCTTTCAAAAAATAACTTAAATTTTTGTATCATTCTCTTTGTTTCTGTTGCATTAATTTCTGCTCTAAACCTTATATTTTCCTCTCTTGTATGAGCTTTGGGTTTGTCTTGCTCTTCTTTTTCTAGGAGCTTGACGTTCATTATTAGATTATTTTTTTGAGTTCAGTTTTTTTTTTTTTTTTTTTTTTTTTTTTTTTTTTTTTTTTTTTTTTTTTTTTTTTT
>PVIC010027174.1:0-24065 GCA_004025085.1 Thryonomys swinderianus
GAGTGCTGGGATGACAGGCGTGAGCCACCACGCCCGGCTGTACTGTACATTTTTAACAGACACAGCTTTGTGAAAGCATCACCACTATCCAGTTTTCAAACATTTTGTTTTTCACCCTTCACCCATCCTATCCCTTAACATTACTCACTAGCCAACACTAAGTAACCTGCAATCTACTTTTCCCTATATACTTGCCTGTTCTAGACATTTCATATCAATTCAGTGATATAATACTTGATGTCTTTCTACTTTTTCCCCTTAGCAAATGTTTTCCAAGTGCACCTATGCTGTAGCATGTATGAATACTTCATTCCCTTGTTGTATTAAGTAAAATTTCATTGTACTGATCTACCACATTCTTTTTATCCATTTGTGCATTTTTGTCCATTTGAGTTATTTCTGAATTTGGCTATTCCACATATCACTGGTGTGAACATTCATATAGTAGTTTTAGGTCATGGTATATTTATTTTTCTTGGATATTACTTAGGAGTAGAACTGCTAGGTCATAATGCAATCGTTTGTTTTTGAGAAACTTCCAAAGTTGGTGTCTTAGTTATTTTCTCATTGCTAGGACAAAGTTAAAGAAGAAAAGACATGGTTTGTTTTAACACACGGTCTGCAGAGGTTCCAGCCATAGCTGACTGGCTCCATGGGAAGGCAGCGTGACAGAAGGGTGGCTGAGAAAGAATCAGTCCAGGGCGGGCCAGACAGAAGACAGCAGCACTGAACCTCCCTTTCCCTTTTATTACATTCAAGCTATATGCCTATTGGATGGTGCCACTCACATTCAGGGTGGGCCTTCCCAGTATCCACACTCAGCCACCTCCATAAAGCCACACCTATGAGTGCATGACGCTTTAGGAGACATCTCGATATAGGTCATACATTGCTCCTGTACCTCACATCATAAAACACATGAACTCAAAATGAATCACATATCAAAATGGAGCAAAGAGCTAAATCTACAAAACTTTTGAGGCAAACAGAGTAAATGTTGCCTTGAATATAATACTGTTGTCTAAGCTCCAACCCTAAAAGCAGAAGCAACAAAACACAGATAAGCTGGATTACATAAAAACAGAAAGCTTTTACACTATAAACAATGTCATCGAGATAGTGGAACAATAAGCCAGAAAACATGAGAAAATATTTGCAAAACATGTACTATCAGGGGCCACCATCCAGAACATAAGGAATTCAATCCTTATAGCTCAATAAACCAATTTTATAATGTGTATTTCTCCAAATAAAATCTGCAAACAGCTAATAAGCATGTGAAAAGCTGACCAACCCGTTCACTTGACGCACAAGGAAAGCCAGACCCAAGGAGAGGACGCTTCCAGAATCAGACCGTCACTGGCCCACACAGTCTAGTCCAGCCTTACACAAGGGAACTCGCAATGCGCAAAGAGCTGGGTTTGTACTGAAGAGTGGCAGAGACCAGCGAAGCAAAGTTGCTCAGGAATTCAAGGGGAAGACCAGTCCCTCTGCCGCCCAGCAGCCGTCTACTCCGGGGCTGCCTGAGTAACCCCTCTGAGAGCCCTGCACTCTCGAAGGTGAGCAGCGTCCCTGCCACAGCCGCAGGCTGCACAGGCCCCACTGCACCCTGCTCTCTGCGTGGACCCCTGTGCCGGATGTTCACTGTCCTGCTCCCTCACGAGGCTCCGGGTGGAGCAGACTCAGGCCGGGCGGCCCAGGGCTCAGCCCCAACCTCTTCTCCCCTGTGGGATCCTGGTCCACTCCCGGGGGCTTCCAGGCTATGGATGTGCTCAGAACCACAACCCACATCTGCCCCAGTCCAGGATGGGCTGCCGCCAGCCCCGCTGACTCTGGCCCAGCCACAGCACTTATGGCCCAGGGACATGACCCCACATCTGTCGCCTTTCATCTCTCCTAGGCTACGTGATGGCTGACTCTCATTTCTGGCCGGGAATTAGAGGCTTGTCACAAAGAGCTGCAGATATCAAGCAAGTAGGAGTCCATGGGTCCCTCCTGAGCGTCAGAACCCGTGTGTTTTGTCAGCAGGCTTTGTGTGCAGCTCTCTGGTAAGTAAGCGGCCACAAGGGGCCCTGCTTGAGGAGCGTGGCGTTTGCTGTTGCTGACACGACCGCCCTGACGGGAGTGTGCTGCTTCGTACATTACTCCTCCTTTTCTTCAGGAACCTGTTCACCTCTGGCCTTTACTATGCAGCCTTCACCACCCACCCTGTGCCGAGTAACATCCTCACGCTCTCTTCCTGTGAGCTGTGCCCTGCTTCACATCCCTGTCTGCACTGCTTCTTGGCTCTGTGGGGCAGAGGACCGTGCACTGCCTGGCCAGCTCCTTCCCAGCAGATGGCCATCTACGAGGCAGCTGTCTCTCGGCTTCGGGTACATCTGTGGAATCTGCAGCCTGACGACTGCCAGATTCATTACGTATCATTTCACTTCAGTCCTCACTAGCTTTGAAGCCACATATCCCAGGACTTCACCAGCAGGGAACCCAGGACTGGTTCCCGTATCTCTGGACAGCCCAGCGTCACAGTTAAGCCTGTGGCTCCAGAACCAGCTGCCTGAGTCAGAGCACGGCTCCGCCGCTTCTTGTCACAGCCCTGCCACTTCCTGTCATGGCTCCACCACATCCTGTCTCAGCGACTTGAAGCAGGTCACGTCCTGTCTAGCCCGGGGGTCCCGATGTGCAAGTGGTAAGACCAATACACTGCCTGCCGAGTTGTGGTGAGGACCTTCTTTGCATAAAAAGTTTATGTGCTCGTGGCTGAAAGTCAATGTTAAGTGAAAATAAAAGCTCAGGGACAAACACAGCCTGACAGGGACAGATGTTCCCATTCCGATTTCTTACTCAACCTCCTGATCCCAACCAGCTTTTTGGTTCATCTGTCTGCGAAGAAAGTGCAGCCAGAAAGGCTGACTCTGGGTCTCCCTGTCCCAACCGCCCCCCAGCTTTCGATCAAATCCTACAACATAAGGCGTGCAGCCGGAGGAGGGGGCTGCCGTGTGAGAACCCCTGCTCTACCCGGCGGGAGGCACAGGGTGAGAGAGGCCGGGGTGGGACCGGGGGGGGGGCGCCAAGCACTTCGCAGATGCCCGCCCGCCTCACATCCTGCCCCGCGGGCGAAGAAGGGCAGAGCCTCGGCCCAGCGGCCCAGCAGCCCAGCGGCCCAGCAGCCCGTCGCCGGCGCCGCCCGTTACCTTGCCCTGGTGGTCCTGTTTCATCTCCCAGCCCCTCGGCAGCTCCAGCTGCTTGTTGGCGAACATGTTGAGGAAGCCCACGAGGTCCCGGTTGTGCTGGTAGCGCTCGAAGTGGTGCGTGTCCCGGCGGACTTTGGTGACCATGTGCTTCAGACACGTGTTGTTTGTAAACATGCGGTAGGCACTCTGGGGAGGACAGAGGGCCGGGTCAGCCTGGGGCGGCCATGCCGCAGCCGCGAGGACAGCAACACAGTCGCGGGCCGCCCCTCGCGCCGGACCCGCACGTGGGGCGCAGAAGGTCACCCCTTCTCCGGGTGGCGGTCAGCGGTCTAAAGGCCAGAGGGCTGTGGTAGCTCATTCCACGGGATGGCAGGGCCTAAAAATGGTTTAATAAGAAACACAATCGAACACAGAAAGTGAAGGCCCGTGTGCCTCGCAGCCAGAGGACACAGCTGCTTTCTCCAGTGCGCGGAGGGGACTGAGCGTGTGCGGATCTGGAGGCCGCGCCTGGGGGTGCTGGGAGGGGCACATGCTGCACGGTGAGGGGCTCGGCAGACCCCTTCACGGGGACCCACACTGTTTCTCAGAGGATGGGCTCAGAGAGCAGAGCAGCAGGCCCAACTGCCCGGCCGGACTCTTAGCTCTGAGAGTGTGCGGGGTGCGGGTGGTGGAATTTATATACAGCCGGTGAAATGCGAGATAATAAAGCTCCACTCTACTGCCCCACAAAGAAATGAGTTTTATCCAAAACTCTGTTGCCTTCATCTAAGACACTGAAAGAAGATTTCAAAATTGATCCTGCACCGCAGGCTGTGCCTGGGTCGCCGTTCTACAAGTATCTACTGCCTGACACCCAGTACGTGGCAGCAGAAGGGATGCTGCCGGAGCGCTTCCTTGAGCCTGCAGGGATCTGGCAGGCGGCATCCACCTACGCAGCAATGGCCGCCCCGGCTTCTGTGCTTTCCAGAGCCCAGGGCCCGGAGTCTGCTCACCTGCAGTACCTCAGGGGCATGTGACCGAGGCGGGCACCGCAGCCTTTACTGCGGGGTTTTGTTATTTCCTTCCGTCTAAGCCCAAAGCGGATCTCAAAGACACTGGAGTTCCTGCCAGTCGTTTGCACTTAACGAGACTCCCCGTCTTTGCTGCACCAAGCACCACGTGAGTTCTCGGGACGGGATAGAGGGGCCCGGAGCCCCCCCTCCCCACGAGCCCCGGGAGCTCCTGCCCCTTGTCCCAGCAAGCACAGCAACGGGCTGGGTCGGGACGTGGCTGCTTCCCAGCGTGGCTCTGTGGGTGGCCTCAGGCTCCCGAGCACCCTCGTGACACGATTTTCAGTGAGGACTAAACTGTTCACTGACATCGTTGGCTGCTGTTACTGAAGTATAACCTACAGCGTGCTGCTTAATCCACTGTCACTATATGCTTTCTGCTTTGTTTTAAAATACTTTCCCATGGGACCAGGGATGTAGCTCAGTAGCACCGTACCTGCCTGGCAAGTACAGGGTCCTCAGTTCGATCTCTGGTACCAAAATAAATAAATAAAATAAGATAAAATATTTTGCTGTGTCCGGGGTTTGAGAGGTGAAGAGTGTAGCGAGAGGATCTGAGGTGAATGTCACTGCCATGTGGCTCCAGGATAAGAAAACTGCACGTAGTTATTTTTTATCCATCGACCACAGTTTCAATGACAGTTACCGTCTTCTCTTCTCTTCTGCCAGTTCCCTTCAGTGCTTTGGTGGCCACATCTCCTGGTTGTCCTGGCCTTGCCCTGAATTCGCCCAGTGCTGCTCTTTTCAGTAACAAAGTCAGTGACAAACAACATTCTCCATATTTCAGAGACCCTTCATCCACACTGGAAGCAACATCACCAAATCTACGCCACGCCTCTCGTACGTTCAGAAAGCAGCAGGTGAACTTGCTACTTGTTAAAAAGGACCCATCACAAACAGAATCAGGAAGTGTGCCTTCCGCGAGATCCCTGCTGGCATCTGGAACTGTCAGTCCTGTCTTTACAGAAAGGGTTTGCACTGTTCTGCTCTAGCTTCACAGTAAAACTCAAACTTGTGAGTGGAGACAACTATCCACTATCAGTTCATCTGTTTTATATAAGCAGGAATCCTTGACTTCTAAGAACATACTTGTGAATTTTTTAAATAATGTTATTCTTCATTAAGGTAAGGACTTTAAGTAATGGAATTAATACATTTCTAGGAGCTCATGAAGAATCAGGGCAGTATTTGGCATGCTGTTGGAAACATTACTCATATTACATATAATTAAACGTATTTACGTTTAAAAAGGCATGCCATGCCAACTATAAAAGACATGGCACAATAACTATTTTTCTTTTCTCAGTGCATATTAGTTCTAGAGAACCATGGGTTCATTTTGGACATTGGTAAACACCTGTAACATGTCTTGATCAACACCCCTTCTGGTAATTCACATTCCCCAGTCTCCTTACTCTTTTTTAATACAATAACTAAATTTTGAGTTAACAGGAGAAAAATAGTTTATCAAGGCAATTTTGGAAGAAATCTGAGAGCAACCAGCAGTGGGCAGTAGAACACATCTGAAAAGACCACAGGACAGAAAAAACATCAACACTGGTTTTCAAATCAGGACAGCCACAGGTCTACTGAGCTTTGCTTTAGTAAATACTATTATGTAAATTATTGCTACATGATATCTATTTTTCATGGCAATCTTTCAAGACAAATTGCTTCTTCAAATCAAAAAAGAATTAAGAAAACATTCAAATTAGACCATTGCTTTTACATGCTAAATATTCTCAATCATATAAATAAGGAATTTACTGAAAGTCATATATTATAAAAAAATTCAAGTAAAATACTACACAAAATACAAGATAGGAAGATCAAACAAAAAGTTTCTTTTGTAAGAAACTCAAGCAAGGAATGACTTGTATTTAAAAAAAAAAAGTCTGACTTATGCCATCAATTCATACCTTCAAGACCTTTAGCAAGAAAAATCCAACTACTTAATTTTTACACATGTGAGTCGGAGAAGTGAGCTATCTTAAACCAGTGGATTTTAAATCTTATAGAAATGTGGAAGTATACAGCATGGATTATCTTTTCAGCTGGCAGCTGGGTAGAAGGATTAAGAGCAAAACTGAAATGCTCTAGAAAAAATACTTTAAAATCGAGACAGGTCATCCAGAAAAAGGTATTTTGATAACATTTCCGAGTACAGAAAAGAGAAAGACAACAACATGAAAACAAAATAAGCAAGAAAACTGGTGAGCTGCTCAGGGCCCTCGCACTGTGGTGTTATCTGTCAGAAGTGCAGGTGGCTGAAGGCAGGGAGATGATCTAACGCAACCTCTTTACACTTGGACTTCCTAAATTGCAGGTCAATTACTTAAGGTACCTATTTTGTGTGTGTGTGTGTGTGTGTGTGTGTGTGTGTGTGTGTGTGTGTGTGTGTGTGAAGAAAACTCTGGGACCTACTCCAGATCCACTTACTTGGAATCTGCAAGGAAACAAGAGTGCACGTTCACTTTTAAAGTCTCCTGTGTTAAACCGCAAACCCCAGCCAATGGGTCCAAAGCCCCAGGCCTGCCTTGGGCCACAGCGAGCATCCGCGGTGGGGGTTCACACTATGGGCATCCCACGGGGAAATCGAGGCTTCCTTTCTCGTTCAGACCATGGGCCAACTCCAAGTTTGGAAGCAAGTCTCACCGGCATACAGCCACGGCCATGTGTTTACATGCTGTATTGGCCCCAAAGCCTGAAATTATTTGATCTCCGGCCCTTTGCAGTAAGTCTGCTGCCTTTTTCTAAACTGATCGCACAAATTCAGCTTCTGACTGTGCTGCATGCTGGTGAAGGCTCAACACACACAACACAGCCCTGTGACTCCAGCATCGGACAGTTGGCCAGAGAAACACCAGTGCGAACAGCAGCAAGAGCCACGTGCACGTAGTTTCCTGTTAGCTGCCTCACTGCACAAGCCTGCTCTGCTCCCATATTCTGGGAAGGCGGTCAGTATATGAACTATCGCGCAAACCTGCACTAGATTGAGAACTTCCCATCAGGTGACAAACATGAGCATAATCATCTTTTTTAAAACTGTAGGACAAATTAAGTTCGTGACCTGAGATATCAGCGTATTGCAGACCCCTGGATGTTGCTGGATGACCAGCTAATCCTTCTTGAGGCCTCTTCCTCTTCCCTGCGCTCTAGTCTATGAGGACACAGCTCTCCCTCCAAACCTACCCCACCCTCACTGTCTCTGTGCTCCTGATACCACAAAATCCACACCACCCCAGGATTCTCCAGGCCCTCATGCTGGTCTCCCCAGAGCCAGGCCTGCCCCAAGACTGGGTCTCTGCACAGCAGCTAAACAAATGTAAACATGAAAGTCACTCCCGTTTGAGAGTAAAGTCCTTCGAAGAAACCCAAGTTCCTTGCCAGATCAGACGGGCCGGGCTCTGCCTGGGCTGGACTCTGCCCTGAGCACAGACCACATCGAACTCGGTCCTGCCCCGAGCTGCAGCTCTTCCTTCTCGAGGACGGGGCGGTGGCTCGGCCTCACGTGCACAGCGACACAGCCTTCCCCTAACTGTGTCTCTCACAAGCTCTCCCCACCGAGGCCTGTGGAGGGACCCTCCTCCTTGGCCTGAGTGTCCGAGTCCCTGAAATGCATAATCACCCAGGTCAAAGGGCCATAACGGGGCGCCCACGGGAGCGGGGCCAGGGTCCCGAGAACACGCGGGAAGCCCCTGACCTCGTAACTCGGGTGCGCACGGTGAGGGAGAGGGTACAAGCCAGGAGAAGAGGTTCCCACGCGCTGGCCTGGGGCGCTGCCCCCGGGACCGGGCAGACTGTCTGGGTTGCATACTGGCACACAGTGGGGCCTTTGCTCTGGCAGGCACTGGGGTCCGAGCAGCCCCGGAGCCTGGAGGCTCACGCTGGATGAGGTCACGCTCCCGACGGTGCCGGAGCGTGGGGCCGCTGCTGGGCGTGGTGCACTCACGGGGTTCGAATGCAGCACGGTGAAGAACTCGGGGCTGATGAGGAACTTCACGGGGGGCGACTGCAGCAGCAGGGTGAGCCCGGACCTGGAGGTAGAGTGCGGCAGGACGCTCTCCCGGCGGCAGTCTGCGGGCAGAGCGCAGGGAGGGCTCAGGGCGCCCGCCCGCTCCGCGCGGCCCAGGGCCCAGGTCCCCGCTCCCTCTGCCGCCCCCAGCACGTTCCCTTCGCTGCAGGGCTGTCCACGAAACCCAGCTCTCCTGAGTCCCACTGAAGTAAAACCGAGTGACGCTTCTCGTCACTACTGTAACATTCAGTGCATCTGTAAATTATTCTGTGGACCGACTGGGTTCTTTTCCCGCTACCCACAGGTTCAGCAACGATGGAAATCTGGTTAAGGGCCATGATTTTTTAAAAAGTTTTATTAACTTGTTAGGAAGATACTCCACAGCAGTGGACAGATGTGTTAAATGCAATGCATTTCAATACTTAAAGGACAGTTGGCCCATACGCACGTGTAAAGTTTCATGATTCTTTTCTCGTTCCTGATAAAATATCAGGCATGTGAAGAGTGCAGCCCAGTTCCTGACTTACAGTAGCAGCTCTCAGAGAAGCTCGGGAGCGCTCCTTACCCCCGGACGTCTACTCTCAGGACGTCACGCAAGCAAGCCGGCCGGTCTCTTACCTGCGCTGGCCTGGTGAAATTCAGCCCCCTCCCCGGCCCCGTCTGCGGCGCCGGTGTTCTCCTCTGGCCTCTCGCTGGTCATGGTCCTGCGGATGCTCTGGTAGCTGCAACAGGAGCCTGGGTTGATATCCCAGCCGGGCTGGGGCCCTGCTCCCCAACCCAGAGGAGTCCCCAGCTCTCAGCTCAGCCGCTGCCTTCCCGGCCCCTCCCCCCGAGTTTATGGGCCATTTGTCCTTTAAGTATTTAAATGCGTTGCATTAGCACGTCAGTCCACTGCTGAGGAATATCTTCCTAACAAGTTAATAAAACTTTTAAAAAGTCATGGCCCTTTAACAAAGAAAACTAAATCCCTATATTGCTACAGGAGAGAACAAGTATATGTTCCACAGGAATCAGCTTAAAAAGAAAAGAATGGTTGAAAAAAGATCGGTTGGTAATAAAGCATCACAAAGAGAGGTCAGAAATGTGGCTTCAAATTAAAGAGGTGCCAAGGTCCTTGTTCTCTGTCTCCCTCTCCATCCCCAAACGAGCTGGGCGTGGAGGTGTCTTTGTGACCAGGGGACGTCCCAAGGAGCCTGGGGCCCAGGCGTGACGCCCCGTGCGCGGACAGGGCCCAGGCAGAGGGAAGCCGCGTTCGCAGCGTGTGCCCCACGCCCACTGCAAGCGCCCGGCGGTGCCCGGCTCACCGGCGGTTGAGCTGCTCCATCTGCTGGATGGAGTTGGACCGCTGCAGCACCTGTGGGGCCGGCGGGGCCGTGGGCCGCTGCCACGTCGTGGTCCTGTTCACGTGGTCCACGTAGAAGATCCTGCCGTGGCTGTCGATGCGCGCCTCCCAGTCTGGATGACAGCAGGGGACAAGGGGTGAGGGGCGGGCCGAAGAGGCCCATCGCCGGCGTGGCGCTGCCGCTCAGGGCTGATGACAAGGACCTCACAGCGTCGCCCCAGCCTCCAGAAAGTGCCCGCCACGAGCGCCATGTTGGTGTCTTAAAAGCACCCGAGACGCAGCGGGCCCGTCCAGCTCCGCCCCAGTACCCAGCTCTCCCGGGCAGCGCCAGCAAGCAGACTCCACAGGGCACATCTTGGTGTCTTCATATTCACTACACAACTCATACCCGTGCTTATTTTCACCAAAACCTGATTTTTCTGTTTATTCCAGCTTAATTGAAATACAGCTGGAAACATCCCTATGTATTTACTGTATTTATTCATAGTTGCAGTAAACTTAGTCTTCAAAAGAAAAGTTGGTATCTAATGTCACCCTAGGGACCAACCAGTAATTTTGGTACACACTTCAATTTGTATTTCCATCTCAAGAGAATGTTTACAGACCAAGGACAACTTCCTCCTTCTAATCTCATACATATACAAGACTCCAAAATATTATTGCCAGGCATGGTGATGCACACCTGTCTCCTAGCACTTGGGAGGATGAGGCAGGAGGATCACTAGAGCCTGGCCTGGGCCACGTGGTGAGTTCAAGGCCAGTCTGAACTACATAGTGAGACCCTGTCTCAAAAATCTAAAAGAGGGCCGGAGGGTTAGCTCAGTGGTTCCGGTGCCTGCCTCGCAAGCACAAGGTCCTGAGTTTGATCCCTGGAAACCACGTACAATGCTGGGCGTGGAGATTCACGCCCGCCGGCAATCAACACCGCATACCACAATGCCAGGCATGGTGGCTCACGCCTGTAATCCCAGCACTCGGGAGGCAGAGACAGGAGGATTGCTGAGTTCGCAGCGGCTTGTCTGGGCACCATAGTGAGCTCAGGGCCAGCCTGAACTACAAAGCGAGACCCTGTCTCCAAAAAGCTAAAAAAAAAAAAAAAAAAAAAAATCTAAAAGAAAAAGGGGGGACCAGGGACGTAGCTCAGTGGCAGAGCAGCACCTGCCCGGTAGGTAGGAGGCCCTGATTTCAATTCCCAGTACCAAAAGCTAAAATAAAAACTTATTTAATTGTATTTGAGGCAAAGATCCATTCTCTTTTTTTGGAGACAGGGTCTCACTTTGTAGTTCAGGCTGGCCCTGAGCTATATGTAGCCCAGGCAAGCCTGGAACTCAGCAATCCACCTGTCTCTGCCTCCCGAGTGCTGGGATGACAGGCGTGAGCCTCCATGCCCGGCACTGTGGTGTGTGGTACTGATGGCTGGTGGGCGTGAGTCACCACACCCGGCATTGTATGTGGTTACCTGGATCGGGATTGAACTCAGGGCCTTGACCTTGCGCTTGCGAGGCAGGTGCCAGAACCACTGAGCTAAATCTCCAGCTCAAAGATCTATTCTTTACCCAGAAAACAATTACACATCTGCATTTCTGTGTGTTATTTTAAGCCAGCAAGCATTTCTCCTGAAATTCAGCTCTCTCCACCGTCCCTGCCTTCTCTCCCCTGGCTTCTGCATACATCAGAAGGGCAGATGCAAATCCTGACATCCACACCGCAAGGGCCCTGAGTCGGGAAGACCCGCGGGGGCAGCCGGAGCCCATCTGCTGGGACTGCGAGTCGCTCTTGTCCATCTGGGCACATTGTGATTTATGGCAAACGGCGAAGGCTTTGGCACACACAGCTCCTGCCCCATCCATGGGACGTTTCTGAAAGACCCCGCGCTGAGCCTGGGACACAGGGACAACACTCTGTCCAGGAGCCCGTGGTCCCGAGCCCTCGCCCCACTCCATCCTTTGCTCTGAGCACTCTTTCCATTTCCGAGCTTTCGAGCACCAGTCCCTCCCACGCGGACGGTCCATGGCGGCCAATCTTCCCTCCCGGGAAGGTCACAGTAGCTCTCAATTCCAAACATGCAGAATAGGTCATTCGGAGATTTCAGAGAAGAAAAAGAACAGAGAGTGACTGAAGGAAACAGAAAGAAATGCTGTCAACCTTCCAAGGGAAGGTTATTACTGAAATGTGGCTCTAAATTCCCTGGCAGTGGGAGCAGAAAACACACTACTGCATACTTTCCATTTCTTGACAAAAGAAAGTTTAAAAAATCTTCAAAGACAATTTTTTCTTGGAACTAACTGAATGAGGATTTGCCTAAGAAGATGCACATGTGGCTCATTTGATGGCTAGAGAGGCAAAATGGGGACACTAGGGGGGGGCGGGGCCGCTCACTCTTCCCACGCTGCCGTGCACAGAGCAAGCAAGAAGTGAACGAAGATTTAAGTGCCTAACGCTACAAAAACAACACTTCCTATATTCGCCTGCCAAAAAGGCCAGAAGTTACCGTAAGTCAGTGAAGACGTTTCTTTGTTTGTTAGGGAGAATGAGAAAATGAAATAAAAAACCTGCTTTCTAAGACAATAGGATGTTGGACACACATCACGACTCCCTGTCAAGTGCCCTGTTTTCAGGCTGATGTTCCTGAAACCCTTGGAAAGAGCAAGTCTACCCTTCCAGCTGCAGCTGGACCTTTGGCACTGGACCAGGAGT
This sequence comes from Thryonomys swinderianus, assembly GCA_004025085.1. Classification (NCBI taxonomy): domain Eukaryota; kingdom Metazoa; phylum Chordata; class Mammalia; order Rodentia; family Thryonomyidae; genus Thryonomys; species Thryonomys swinderianus. The sequence goes on from PVIC010027174.1 coordinate 12,295, forward strand.
CTGGGACCCTGCTGACCCCCTGACAAAGTGTGTGTCCCTCCTCCCCACGCCCAGGCCCTTCTGTGCAGGCCCAGGCGGAAAAGGAGCCTGGAAGACCATGGGCTTCAGCCATATCCGGTAGTCACTGCAGGGGAGCGACCACTCTGACACGTTACATGTCTGTGGGGCCTGGCTGCTCCTTGGGGTGAGAAAGCAACTGAGAATGTGCTTCGAAGCATCCTAGCTTCCTTCAGACAACGGTGCTAAGATCAGAGAGGAGCACCAGAAACCGGCAGGTTGGCCCTTCCTTGTTCTGCAGCGCTGTACAGTAAGATGTGTGACTCAGCTGCGTGGAGGAACGTGACAAACAGGGTGTATGTGAGGTCTAAGGTCTCTTCCAGCTTAGTTCGAGGCTTGCCTGGGCTCTATAGTGAGCTCAGGGCCAGCCTGAACTACAAAGTGAGATCCTGTCTCAAAAAAAAAAAAAAAAAAAGCTTTCAGTCTCAGAGGTGACATGCGGGTGGGGCATGGCTGGCCTGGTGCACTCCCTGCTCAGCTCACTGACCTTCTTTCTAACTCCCTTCAACCTAGAAGCTGTAGCTCCCCTGGACGTGGCTGGGTGGAAGAGGACCGCATCTCAGCGAGGGCTGAGGCTGGGAAGAGGGTCACCAACCAAGGGACCGTAGTTCAGTGGAGGCCGCTGTGTGTGGTTGGTATCCACACGTGGGGCCGATGGTCATCACGGACTTGGCGAAACCCAATCCTTAATGCTGTGAAGTAAACTTACAAGTCTACTATAAAAATCAGAACAATAATATTATCCCCCAAACGGCAAGAGGGCAAGTCAGGCTGAACGAAAAGTACTTTTAAAGGAAAATTAGAAGCTTGATGATAGGTGACAGGTGGCAAACGGTCATTTTTAAAAGATGTGCATTGCTATTTTAACACGCAAGCATATGATTCCAGTTGCATACAGTACAAACATGTGTGGGCTTGGCGAGTAAGTTCCTCCCCGGGAGGAGCCAGTGACACACAGGGGTCTCGGGGGTCCAGCTCGCTCCTGAGCAGAGCCTAGAAAGAGATCAGCAAGCTGCACAGGCTTTTTTCTGGTGTATTTTACATGAAGAAAATGTTTGAAAAGTTCAAGAAGCTGCATATTTTGCTTCCTATCCCAATAGCTTTTTAGGTTAAAAGTGTCAGTTTTATTCTCAAAACTCAATTTTACGGTCTAGAGAGTAAGTGCCCAGACCCGAGTACAGCAGAAACCCCAAGGTGAGACTTTCAGATTCGCCGTCTCCTTTCTGAAGGAGGCTTCAGTCGGAGATGTGAACGACCACTCCGAACAACCCACGCCTCCCCGCGTCATTCCAGATCAACCCGTCTGCCCCCGCCACGCGGCTCTCAGCAGCCTGGGGGCCCCCGGGACCCGGAATCCAGCCGGCTCGCGGAATCAGGTCCTGGGCCTGGAAGAGATGCCTTCTGGGGGACTCATCAGTTCCATACGCACCCCGTGCAGTGCATTAACTCCCAGGGGCTGCAGCGCTGTATTTCCGGAGGGTGACATCTGCCCGCTGTGTTGCATGGGGATGTCTGCGGGCCTCGGCCCTGCCCGCCTCCCACTGCCCCTGCCCTGTGGCCTCACATGAAAGGCCCATTTCCAAGCACCCAGCACATACTCAAGCCCAGGCTGCCTTCCCCAGGCTCTTTTCAGTGCCTCCTCTGAGAACCGAGACTCGTCAGAACACCTCAGCGCTGCGTCCACGGCCCACAGGGTCACCGCGCAGGTTCATGGCAAGAGGAAGACCCTGAGAACCAACTGGCAAGTCACACCCAGCCGAGCAGTCCGTGCTGAGGCTGGGCTCTCTTCCGGAGCCTGAGCTGGGGCCGAGGCAGGAGAGGGAGCGGACAAACCAGAAAACCTCTGCTTTTCTGCAAAAGGCTCCACTAGGTGGCCAGAGACTACACTGTCCCCCGACGTATATGGTTCAAACTATAGAACACAGCAGGGCACACCCCGAGTCCTCTTAGCTGGGTTTTTAATTTGCAAAGGCCACAGGTCTGGGAGGCCGAGGCAGGAAGACTGTAAGCTAGAGCCCAGCCTGGGCAATCGGATGATCAGACAAGACTTTGTCTCAAAATACACACACACACACACACACACACACACACACATACGTACATACATACACACATGAAGTTCTGGGGATGCAGCTGAATGGAGGCCATTGGATCAGTCCCCAGTAAAGAAAAGAAACATCAGAGAGGCATAATTTTGCTAGACAGTTTCCACGCCAAACGCTAACACCCAAATATTTTATAAGATGAAACTAAGCTAAAAACAACAACGACAGCAGCAAAGCTATGGAGAGATCACAGCAGTGCTAATAATTTCCACAAGAAAGGGCTGGAGATTTAGCTCAGTGGTCTGGCACCTGGCTAGCAAGTGCAAGGTCCCTGGTTAGATCCCCAGTTCAATCCTGGTAACCACATACAACAATATTGGGTGTGTTGAATCACGCCCACCAGCCATCAGTACCACACACCACCGTGCCAGGCATGGTGGCTTATGTCTGTCATCCCAGCACTTGGGAGGCAGAGGCAGGAGGATCACTGAGTTTGAGACTTGCCTGGGCTACATAGTGAGCTCAGGGCCAGCCTGAACTACAAGGTGAGACCCTGTCTCAAAAAAGGAAGGGGAGGGGAGGGGAGGGGAGGAGAGGAAAGGAAGAAATTTCCACCAGAAAGTACCCATCTTAGGGACTATCACTTAAAGACCAAAATCGGGTCCCAGGAATATGAGGGCAAATGGGCGTGGCCAGGAGACGCCTCTCCTCCCGGAACGGGCAGCGCTGTGCCTCACGTGTGTTCAGAACAGAGCCCACGGCGCCCTCGCGTCCCTAGGCCGTGCTGTCCCTGTCACGCCTGGAGGTCTCCCGGGGCTCCGCTGTCCTCACTAAGCTTTTCTCCCAAGGTGGACAATAAGGAAATGCGTTTCCCTTGCTGATCCACCCGCTTCGGGAGACACGTGGTCACACATGGTCACGTGTGGTCCACCTCTTGTATTTTTGCCACGTGCTTACGGTACACGTTACCTCCGACAACAGCCCTCAGTTATCCAAAGGAACCAACGAAGGAAGGGTCCGCGCACAACTCGAAGAGGACCCAGCTGAGGACACATCGCAGAGCGTTCACCAGCGGAGTGAACCAGGCAACATCTCGCCTGAGAAAGGCAGGTGCCCCGCCCCTTGCAGCCCGCGGCTCACAGCACGGGGCCACGGCTCGGCCTGTGCCGCCGCGCGGAGGATGAGCACACAGGCGGCCAGCGCAGCGAGCCACAGAGCCCGGCGGCCCCCAGCGCCCCTCTCTGCCATTCCCGGCCTGCGCTGCTCCCCTAAGCGCAGCTCCTCTGAGGGCCGCTGGGCATCTGGTTTCCTGCGAGGCCCGTCGTGCCTGTCTGCTGACCGGACGACACCCGTCTGTGGCAGGTGACCTCTGGAAGCTCCCGGGCTCCTGCCCTGCCGTCTCGATCTGTCGGGACTGCGCGCTCCGGGCCCCGGTGCCCGCTCCCCTTCTGCTGGCAGAACAACGCCATCGAGGAGCTGAGGGCCTCCCCACCCCAGGGCCCAGGCGATGCCACCCCGTGCCCACAATGAAGGCAGCCCCCGCTGGCCGCTGCTCACTTGGCGGGAGAGCCTCGTCCACTCTCTGGTACCGGCCGACGTCCTGGCGCACGGAGGGCAGTGACCGCAAGGGCTGGTGGCCGTTGGCTTGGGCACCTAGGGAGGAAGGTTTGGTTATCCCACACCGAGGCTGCCCGGAGTCTCATCCCAGGAGAGCTCAGAGGGTGGGCACAGGCGGCCGCCAGCCCCGGGCGGCCCCGCGGAGAGTCCTGCTGGGCCCAGTCCTGCTCGCCTCTACCGGGTCACAGAGGCGCCACGATAGTGAGGGCCACAGACACAGACGGGAGGGAGAGGGAAAGAGGGGCACGGAGAGGGAGGAATAGGCGCTCTGTCCGTCTGCCAGGACGTCCGCCCGCGGGCGAGCTCTCCGACTGAGGCCCCACAGCCCGCTCCCCAGCGCTCAGCAGCCACCACCCGAGCAGGCCACTCTTCACGCGGAAGAGGCGGAGACGCTGCCCCGGGCCTCGGGCCTTCCGCCCTGGGGTTCTCGGGGCTCAGGGCGTCCCTGTAACGCCGTGTGGCACGCGAGGGGGTCTCGCTGCGTGGAGACACCCGGATCGCCCTGCGAAGCTGCAGCCCGCTGCACCCGGGCCTGGGCTCCCCCAGGAAGGCCTCGGAAGGGCACCTATTGGAACCCAGGCTGGTTGGCAGCACCACTGGCCAGTTGGCCACACGAGGAGAGGCCGATCCCCCAGGTGAAGGCCTCCGGGCCCACTGCCCTCTGCCTCCTCTCCAGGGTTGTCTCAGCCGCCCTCTCCGCCACCGCGGAGGCAGGCGCAGCTCTCCCTGTGCACCCTACCTCCGGCCGCTCCCTCCTCGCAAGACGTAGCCCCTTCGCAGGCTCCGGCGTCCTCCCCAGGGTCGCCCGCCGCGTCGTCCTCTCTGTGCACGGGGCTCCCGGCCGCAGCGGCGCCCTCCGCGCCGGCCCTGCGCTGCCACACCTCGGCCCGCTCCTCGGCGCCGGGCGCAGGGCCTGCGTCCTCCTGTGCGCCAGGCACCTGCACGGCCGGCAGCGCCCCCGGGCTGCACGCAGACTCCTGCGCGCTCGAGCTGCGCCTTCGGACCGGGGACTCCGCCGCGCCTGCGCCGTCCTCGCGCTCCTGCGGGGAGAAGGCGGGCGCCCCGGGGAAGCGCGCACCCTCGTCCACCGAGGACAGCTGCGTGGCCACGCTCTCGTGGCAAGAGCTGTCGGCGCCCTCCAGGTCGCTCTCGGCCTCGGGCCTGGTGCTGGCCTCGCTCACGCTCTCCGTCCTGGCCGGGTCGCTGGGCTCGGTCTCCGAGGACACCTGGGAGGGCTCGGAGCCCTGCTCCAGGGACTCGGTCTCGCTCGCGGCCCTCCGGCTGCCCCCGGACGTGTCGGGCGTGCCGGCCTCCGCCCCGCTGGCCGGCTGCTCTGCCTCCTGGGAGCCGCCCAACTCGGGGCCGCTCGGCTCCGCCTCGGGCTGAGGCTCGGGGCCGGCTGCCTCCTGGTCCTCCGGGGCGGCGCCCGAGGAGCCGTCCACCGGGCCCGGCGGACCCTCCGGCTTGTCCTCGCTGGACGCGGCCTCCGACAGGGGGTGCTCGTCGGGGTCCAGCTCGCCGGCGTCCTCCGGCTTGGTCTGAGAGGCCAGGCTCGCCTCGTCCGCCCTGGCCAGGCCGCCGAACATGACCAGCCCCCCTTCGTCCTCCAAGGAGGACGGGTAGCCCAGGTCCTGCTGGAGCTCGTGGTCCTCCTCGTCCGAGTCGATGTGCAGCATGGCGCTGAGCCTCGTGTCGGTGGGGAAGCTGCTCCTGAGCTTCGGGGACGCCCCCGGGGGCCGCTCGGCAGAGGCCGGCCCGGGCCGCGCAGGGCCGCTGTGCTCCAGAGCGTCTAAGTAATCGTTGAGGGAGTCTTGGCGGCCCCGGGGCGGCGAGGCCTGGGCGGAAGTGCAGGCCAGCTCCTCCGCGTCCATCTCCAGCGTGGAGCTAGTCCTGAAGGAGTGCTTGGGCGTCCCGTCTGCGCCACTGTCCTCGGACGCCGCCCCGTTGGCACAGCCCGGGCTGTCCTGGTGGCTCCCGGGCAGGTCCTCGTCGTCGGATGGGCTTCCCAGGTCCCCGTTCACGGCACTGACGCCCAGCATGGTGCCCACGGCTTCTGGGGACGCGTCTGAAGGAGAAAGCACCTCAGTGAAAACACAATGTTAATAGGGCGAAACCCCTCTTCCTGCAAGTGACTCACAGCAATGCTTCAGTGGCCAGCAGCGCCCCTGAGACCTGAATGCTAGGGCATAAGCCGTAAGCCCCAGCTTAAAAACCGCACGATTTCTTGTCTATGAGAATGTAAATAAAGAGCACAATAAAAGCTAGATAATAGGAAGCAGGGAGACAGAGCTTTCACACACGGGAAGGGAACGGAGAGAGGGAGGGACAGAGGAAGAGGGGAAGGGAACGTAAAAAGACCTGAGATGTCTTATGTACTGGACCAGCTCCCCGTGGTACATGCAACCACTATTGATGCAAATGTGCACAAATAAAATAGTAGAATTAAAAAAATATTGATTAGGCAGAGGCAGGAGGATTGCTGAGTTCGAGGCTTGCCTGGGCTACATAGTGAGCTCAGGGCCAGCCTGAACTACAAAGCGAGACCCTGTCTCAAAAAAAAAAAAAATTGATTAAACTTCTAGTGACTAACTGCCAGGCAGCTGGACGGTTCAGAGTGCAGCACCAGCCTGCTAAGCCCCAGCGCCCCTACCCAGCAGATGCAGGGCCAGGGGGGTCGGCACGGGAGAGGGGTCAGCACTGTCAGAGTTCTGCAGCCTGCTTCAAAATGCAGGTGTGGGGGCTGGAGGGTTAGCTCAGTGGTTCCGGTGCCTGCCTCACAAGCGCAAGGTCCTGAGTTCGATCCCCGGTAACCACATATAATGCTGAGCGTGGTGACTCACGCCCACCAGCAATCAATACCACATAGCACAGTGCCAGGCGTGGTGGCTCACGCCTGTCATCCCAGCACTCGGGAGGCAGAGGCAGGAGGATTGCTGAGTCTGAGGCTTGCCTGGGCTACATAGTGAGCTGAGGGCCAGCCTGAACTACAAAGCGAGACCCTGTCTCAAAAAAAAAAAAAAATGCAGGCGTGGCCCCGCAAGCCGTGGCGAGGCTAGCCGGCCGGCCTAAGAAGCCACCACAGGTGCTATCTACAAACTGTTCTGTTTAGGGTGGGACACACATTCAACTCTGTTCCAACACAGACAGCCCACCGAGTGGGCCCCACAAGTGGACGCATGTCACACAGGACTCACCTTCGTGCACGGAGGATGTGACTTCTACCTTAAACTGCAGGTACCCACTCACATGGTCGGCCGGGAGCCTCCTGCCCAGGTTGTAGCTGAGCATCTGATCTCTGCCAGAGGAGACACGGTTCCATCACCCTACCCCATGGTACCACGGCCACCCCACAGCTGCCCTGTCCCTGTGAGACTTGGAAGTAAAGAAAACAGGCCCACGGCACACAGTGGTCCCATGTCAAGCACTCATTTGCACAAGCAAACACATGGAAAGCCAGGGATAACAGGGGGCCGGCTGCAGGAGGGCGCCACAGGCAGAGAGGCCACGCGGTGCATGCTGGGCCTGGCCTCGCCTGCCTCCCCTGCTTGGAGGGTGCTCACGGGGTGGCTGGAGAAGCCATCTGGGGGCCAGGTCCCCCACCTGGCACTGGAGCGGACACAGCTAGACGGGCCAGTCTCTGTCCTCCCTGGCACCAGGCTTAGGCCACCAGCTTCCCAAGGATGCACCTGTCCAGCATGTCAAGTCCGTGTCTATTTATCAGTCAAATGCAATTACTTCATCTGCTCAAACGCAAACAGTTCTTATTCTGAACCAAACGGGTTTCTCTTAAGGCAGATAATCGAGGCAGCCCTGGACCCCTCGGTTTCTGCGCTCGCACTGCCCTCTAACGGCCGTCCTGGGACAGCACCACGCTGTCAAGAGTTAGCAGTCAGAACTTGTTTTTCGTTTTCCATCTCGGCACAATCCTAAACACTGTAATCTGCTACCAAGGTCAAATCCAGTTTGTCTCTTACAAACTCTTCTCACTCGACCGCAAGAATGTCCTAGTCTTCTCTCCCGGAGGTGGTGATTTTTCTTGAGCAACACCTTTTAGATGCTCTGGGGTGCGCCCCCTGCTGGGGGTTCTCATCACATCCCCTCTGCTCCTCCTGGCAGCCCAGTGCTAAGGCAGGAAACTGAGGTGCAGCCAGACAGCTATGCAGGGACAGACCTGGGGCCAGACACAGACGTAGCTGGCACCGGCGCTGGCTGGCTCTGTCTGCAGACACTGCCCCTCGGGCCCCGGAGCCACATCTTGGTGGCCTCTTGACTGTGAGTCACCTTAATGTGATTGCTATCAAAGCCTTTTCTATTTAAACTGGTGCTTTAGAAAAGTCCTCTGTAAGGAGACATGTGGACATTTGAAGCTCCTTGACCTCGTAGGTTATATGACAGCGTCGTAAGGGGAGGGTGTCCCTGTCCCCTCCTCACACGGCACGCAGTGCCTGATACAGAGCTGCTCAGCATGGGTCTCAGTCTGCCAAGAAGAAAATTAAATAGATCTGAGCCCAACTTTGTGGTTCCTCACCTATCTCTCTGGATTCTCATCAGGACTCTAACACTTGAGTAATAAACTCATCACTTTCTGGTTCAAAGCAAACTAACTCTCCTCCCCTCTTTTTTGGGCAATAAATGTGGTGGGACTAATGATGAAGATTTAGAAAAGCAATGGGTTTTAGCAAGGAATGAAGTATTTCCTAAGAACTGTAAGGAAGGGGCAACCCTAACACCTGGATGTTTGGTCACTGTCTCATCTTGACACCTGGCACAGTGCTCAATTTTAGTAGAATATTTATTAGAATATAGATCAGAGTCCATAAAGAATTTGAGTACACACTTCAACAGTTTTGCACACCAGTAAAATCTGGAAGCTCATGGCTACCACTTTGAGCGTCTCTTATAATTACAGAGACCAAAGGTAACTTGTATTAATTTTGTGATGACTCAATAAATTCAGTACTAAAATATTTATACAAGTTTTTCTTTTTCTTATATATATTTTTGACAGAACACACACACATCTGAGAGACTATCAGTCAGCTCTCCTGTCTCTGTGACAAAATAAGTGACACCCACAATGCTAAGGAGGAGAGGTTTTAACTTGGCTTACACTTCCAGGGCATTCAGAAGGATATAAAAGGGTAAACAACTCTGAAATATCCTGTTCTGAGAAGAGATCCCAGCACAGAAGATTAGGGCCAGCTAAGCTTCTCTGACCTCAGCCACCCAGACACTTAGTGTCTGCTACAGCCATGACCCAAGGGGACCCAGCTACTGACTGAGCCAGCAGCAGACCCTGGCATCATCCATGTGGTGCCATATTTTTAGGCACGCAGAATGCACGAGTTTGGAGCCAGAGAGGCTCCCACCGAGGTTTCAAAGGAAGGCCTTGGAGGCCAGACAGTGCACACTGAGAGGGCAGTGTGTGAAACTGTGGGAATAACACCCAGTGTGATAGAAGCCCCAGGAAATTGGAGATGCCAGGAATGAGGATCATCTACTGGATAAAGTCATGGATGGTAAGTGGAGACAGCCTCAGAAAGAAGCCATAAGGGCTGCAAGACAATGCCATAGGGTCTGGACATTCAGCCACATGATTTCATGCTTGCCCTACCGGTTTTTAGTTTTGCTTTGGTCCCAGTTCTTTCTATTCCCCTATTTCTCCCCAATAGAACATGTGTTTATCCTGCATCATTATTATACATGGAAAATGTTTCTTTCTCCTTTTGGTTTGTACAAAGGCTCACAGCTAACAGTTTGTACTAGGATTTTCAGCAATTGTAGAAGTACAAAGATTTTGTTAACTCTTAGAAATGGACTAAGTGCATTTTACATAATTAGATGTACCTGAGCCTTTGGGAGTTGAGGCAGAATGTTATGGTTTAAAACTAAAATGTCCCCTAAAATCTTATGCATTTGAAGCATGATCGGATCAGAGGAAGAGGTGTCATACTGACCAGTGATTCTTCCAGGAGATCATGGAGAAATGTGCTGTTAGGAGCCGGGTTGAAGCGGGGTCACTGGGCTGTGACCTGGAAGGGTATATTCTTGTCCCCGGCTCCTCCTTTCCTCTCTGGCTACCAGGGAAGAGCAGCTGTCTTTTCCCAGGTCCTTCCATGATGCCATTTCTGCCTGGGAGCCAGCTGACCATGGACTGAGCCCACTGGAAAAGGAGCCAAATGAACTCCTTTTGTATGTGTTGAGTATTTCATCCCAGAGATGGGAAAGTGACTAGTACAGAGTCTTTTCCTAGAAAGAGACTTTAACTGGTAAGAGACTCAGGGCAACTGCTCCACTTGGAAGCACAGGACGCCCTCGCTCTTCTCCGCTGAGTCTGAGTCCAGAGTTGCCTCCTTCAGGGCATGTCCACCTGCCCGTGGTCCTGCGCCCCGCCCTACCCACCTGCCCTGCCTCACCCTCCTCCCACTACAAGGGTACAGCACACATTACCATGACACATTATTAGGAAAAATAAGCACCAAAAGACTCCACTAGTTGACTGGACACTCTCTTGCAAATGCAATCAGAAAAACTGATGAAGTAGGATGCGGTGTGTCTTTCTGAAGGGAGGCAGGCCACCTCTGGGACATGTCACATTAAACAGCTGCTCTCAAAACAGGCTATGGGCTCCGGTCGCCCCCCACTCTGTACAACTTCGATGAACCCAGAGCTGCAGCCCGCCACACCCGACACTCGCCAGAGCACAGCACTCTCAGCGGCGTAGAGAGAACGCAAGAAAACAGTCTGACCAGAAACACACTGACATGTTAGCAGCTAACAGGAAACTATGCGGCTTCACCACAGTACTTTACCCTATGGAGAAATATCTCCTAATCCTGATATTTTACTAATTCGAGTTGGACTTCCTTCCAGCACACAAGCAAGCCAGGATTGGTCCTTCTCCAGATGAGAAAAGTGCAGAAGCCGCCTCCGAGTGCCAGCCCGGAGTGCTGTGGAACTAAACTCGCTGGTCCTCACTGGGTAAAAATGTAAGCAACACAGTAAGGGCTGGAGTTACCTTATGATCTCTTAACTTTACCATAACTTAAGAAGAACACACAGAAAGAAAGCTTATGATTCTGTCAACACCTGAACAAATGCACAAGTCTAGGAGTTTACTATACTATTTAGGTCTCACTGCAAATGGCTCCCAAATCAGCCTGTTTCTGTGTTCCAGGAACAGCGGGCTCCAGGATAAGATAAATATTCGTATTAAAATTCTACTATAGAAACTGAGTTTTATAGCAAAGTTTCAATACACTCAAAAAACAATTGAATGCTATGAGATGTACCTGAAATGCTAACCTATCAGGGAAATGATACCAAGAAAAATATTGTCTAATTAGACGAGGTATGTAATTAGAACTTTTGGTCCAGTATACTTTAAGGTTGTAAGGGAACTTTTAAAGAATGTTATTACCACTTCTTCTCAGCATAACAAGCCCAGGACTACTAAGCACCATGTCGGTGGTCTCTGCACAGACTGACCCCGTGAGCCCCGGGAGAGGGACGGTTACCCGATGGCCTGGCGTTCCAGCAGCCTCTGCACGGGGATGGTCAGCTTCCCCAGGAAGCGCTTGATGATGGGACGGCTCTTGGCAAATTTGTCTTTAATTTCAATCTCTAAGACATCAGTCAGGAGTGCAAAAAAGGAGTATTTCTGAAAACAGAAGCAGGTCACGTGTTGGCTCAGAAGGAAGACAAATACATCACATCATTTTATGTCCTGGGAAATGAAGTCTCCTAAACTCCATGATGAAAATACGTTAGTGGAAATGCTTATGACCAGCATCAAGCCTGCTTGTGCCAGAGCCGTTAACGTCCACAATGACCAAAAGACAACTGTAGGAGCTTGTGCAGCCCAAGCAGCCCGTTCGCTCATCCACAAAGCCCTTCTCGGTCTAACTAGTTAGGAGATGTCACCGAGCATCCGATCAGAAAGCCAGCACAGGGCCGGAGGGTTAGCTCAGTGGTTTTGGCGCCTGCCTCGCAAGCATAAGGACCTGAGTTCGATCCCCGGTTACCACATATAATGCTGGGCGTGGTGGCTCA
>PVIC010027175.1:0-24031 GCA_004025085.1 Thryonomys swinderianus
TGATAATCACACTAGCGATAATTGAAGAGTCATCCTCCCAATGCAAAACTGAAATACAAACGGAGCGAATTACACCCTCCAGTGTACTCAGAGTAATGAAGAAGAGGAGCGTGAGAACGGTGTCTCTTCGTGACACGCATTTATTCATCTGCAACAATAATCCCGCTGGTAATTGCAATAACATACATTTTAGAAGCGATTAGCTAAGTATCCTCTGAATAATTTATAAAAGGGAATTAAATTTTTTTCATCTCAAAGGAGAAAAAAAGGTCTATTTGAAGGGGTTCCATCCTGAGCACAAGTTTTTGTGTTCCCAGATGACAAAGAAACCCAAACTGACCCACTTTAGTCATAAAAAGATTATATGGTGAAAAGAATTACTGCACTGACGGCTCTGAGGGAGGCCCAGAGATTCAGGATGAAAGGCCGCCGGTCAGCAACGGCCTCCTCCTGTCCTGAGGCGCTGCTCAGCGGGGTCTTTCCCAGAGTTTTAGGGTGGAAGCTCTGGACCCAGGGCCCCAGAAGACAAGGCTCAGCCCTTTGGCCAAAGATGCCCATGAAGAAGAGGAGTAGTGAAGGGCAGGAAAAGAGCTTCAGTTGCCACGGCTGTGCCAGATCTGTCCTCAGGGAACCAAGAGAAGCCTTGAGGCTTTACAGCAAAGGGAAACTGAGGCCACAGTGGGGAGAGCTGAGGTGCTGGAAATGCAGGTGAGGGAACCCCTGACCTGTCCCCGTCCGGCTGACCTGCGCCTCAGGACAGGAGCTGTGGGCTGCTCCGGAGTCGTCCTGAAGACCTGATGGTGCAATCCAGCTCTCACGTGATGAGTGTCCCTGAACGACCCGCTCTGGGGCGGACTGTGAGGCTGCGCTATTCCTGGAAGGGGAGGTAACTGCAGGTTGGGGACAATGACTGGGGACAGCTGGGCCTCACTGCAGGGGCCTGGATCTGGATTACGTAAAACTGCCATTTGGATGCTTCTGCAAATTCTAGGAATTTCTTTAGTTAATTTTGCCCTTGGTGTCCTCAGTTTTGAAGAAGGATGAGGTGGGCTATAACAGTTTGTTATTAAGGCTACTTAATAATGTCTTGCTAGTTTTAAACACTCCCACTTATAAATGCCTGCATGCGAAGCAGAACAGAGCAGGGTCTGACTCAGAGTTGTAAAAAATAAAGGAGACATACAAAACGAAGGCAGACGTGCAAGGTGAATTCTACTTTTAGCTCCACACTGGGCGTCCGCATGCCCAGATCCTAAGTCCCTGTTCCATTCAGACGATCCTTTCCTTCACTCCCACGGAAGGCATCTCGAACCGATTACACTGTTCATTCTCATGGATCTCAGATTTGATCTCACAGTCTTTCTCACCATAGTCCACTGAAAACCCACAACCAGAACTGGTACAAAAAATGAAAATTCTTCTCCACTCTTGCACTGAAGCAGACTGATATTCCATCCACAAATTAACGACATTCTCTCGAATTAAAGAACAAAGTAAGATTAGTATAATTACTGCCCTTGGAGCTCACTAAAATTCTCTTAGTTAAGTTGTTACATGAATTCTTTCAGAACTAACAATGACTATGCTAGTGTCTCTATTTTGATTAAAGGCACAAATTCATAATTTGCTTGTAACAGTAAATGAATGCTATGCTTTGAGTCATTGTTTTCCTGTCAACAATAGCACCTCCCTCCCCATTTGTTCCTCTCTTTGCTATTGCAAATTGTCAGAGGGTGGGATTACAGCACGTGAAATGTTTCTTCTTAGCATGAGATGTTTTGGAAATCAGAAAATGACATGGCAAGTGATGTGCTGAGACTAAGCTCTCTCTGACCTTCTCACAGTTTCTTTGGAAACTTTTTCCACAAGTAAATGCAATTGTCTTAAACCTCTTTTTCTAGGAATCTCATGAAATAACCAGGAAAGATCAATCATTGGAGAAGAGATGAGACTAAAATTCAGACTCAGAGAGACTTTTCTTCTATTCTCTGGGGTTACGTGGGAGATTTCATCTTCATAATAAAATTCTTCTTATGTGCAAGGAAAGTCTGCCTTTTTTCTTTCAGTAATTTATTCACTAAGAGCTGAAACACTTTTTTTCTGGCCACTGTCTGCTCTTGGGCTAATTAAGCTCTCCTACAACTTCTTTACTACCCCTTTAAATTTTCCCACAGCAACCCCCATTTGCCTTGCCTCTGTACCTTCAGCCATATGACCCTTTATTTTATAGTTTCATATTTTATATAGTTCTTGTGTTTATGCACATTAACTAAACACATAGGCATTTTCTCCTGTTAATCTGCCTATTGTCAGTTAACCTCAACAAAACTTCAGAGGTTTAGAGCTAGGGTCCCATGGTTCCTACAGAGACCAACTGCAAATATGCTGCTGGATGCCTCTTGCCTCCCTTTGGAAGTGGGTTAATAAAACCCAACTCTCTGGCTCCTGTCACTGCAGAAATCCAGTATGAGCTTAATTATACTGTAGTAGTATGTATCTAATTCAAAGATGACATGAGAATGTGCTATAATTTGGACATCATTTGAGGATGTTGGCAGTGGTCCTTAGTGTGGCAATGGTGGAACAAGGAAGAACTTTAAAGAGTTATGGATTTGTGTAAGAGAATTAGGTTGCTGTGGTACCACCCTCACAAAGGACTAATGTAGTTCTCAGGGGAAGCCTGCTGGTTCTCAGAAGAGTGGGTTGTCACACTGCAGTGAGACTGGTTTCTCCTTGCTTCCTGCCTTCGTGTCCCACTTTCTGTTGTCTTCTTTCAGCAAGCATCTGCACCATGGTATGTCGACTATGATGTGATGCATCCGATGAGACCCTGTCCAATGTCAAACAGATGTGGATACCTGATCTTAGACTGTCAGCATAGAAAAGCGAGCTAAAAACACTTCTTTATATATTACCTGCCCTTGGGTATACGTATATATATTATCTTTCTTTTAAAAATTTTTTTTCTCCTTGAGACAGTCTCCCTATGTGGTTCAGTTGTCCTTCAACTCATTATGTAGCTCAGGCTAGCCTCAAACATTCTGTGATACTCCTGCCTCAGCCTCCTGAGTGCTGGGATTATAGGCATGCACTACCATGCCTGACTCCTCTCAGGCATATTTTTATAGCAATGAAATTAGACTAACACAGGCTGATTCCTGCTTAGATAAACCAGGGAGCATAATGAATTTTGTACAAGGTAGTTATGAGCTACCTTTTAAGTAAGTTTTGCTTTTGGATGCAAGTGACAAACTTCAATTCAAATTGGCTTAAGAAAAAACAAAGATTTAAGTCATCTCATTGACAAAAGCATAGAGGAGTAGATTTTTCTTCATTTTGTTGAAGGGACTCAAGGTCATCTCTGGACTTTGTCTTCTTTCATGTTGGGCCTTGTCCTGAAATTTTACATAATAGTTTTTGCAAGATTGAAGTCTATGCTCTCCTGAGCTAGGCTCTGGGAGAGTAGACAGCACTTCCTGACAGCACCTATGTAAGTAACAGTGTTATATCTAATTGGAACAACTTGGCTCATGAGAACATTCTCGAACAGTTCCTAAGGCCTTGGGGATTCAGCATTCAAACAGGCCATGTCTGGGTCACATTCTCCATCCTGGATCTGAGTTTGGAAATAATACTACTACATCTAAAAGCAGGGAATTTATACCACAACGGAATATTTAAAATACACACAGAACAGCACAGAACAGATGGCACTCAAAGAGATAATTAAAGACATTAATGGAAGATCCACACAGGAGGTACAGGCAATATGAAGGAAAAGAATAAGGGGTGAAGAAACGCCAAGGTTGGGAACTGCAAGAAAGTGCTTTCACCCAAAGCTGAAGGTGAGAGGGGGAGAAAGTTGTCACTAAAACTGGATGGGTGTAGCCATGGGCATGGGCCACAAGTGAGGGCTGTGACCATAGCTGAGAGGAAAATGACCACTGACAAAGCACAGTGCAAGGCAGAGTAGAGAGACTAAATTCTTCCAGCCCTCCCAGCCACTGATCCCTCGCCAGTGCCTCTGATTGGCTGAATCCAACCGGAGGCCAGAGGGCACAGAGCCTGGTTGATTCAGTCTGCAAATTTTGTGCTCTTGGGACAGAAAACAGTGTGGAAAATCGTAGGCTGGATCTGGAGAGGGAACCTGGATCTAGAGAGAAAGCAAGCACACTTTGTTTAACTCATTGGCTGGAAAGTTACGGCCCAGAAGGCAAATGTGGTGCACCACCTGTTTCTATCAATAAAGTTTTATTGGAATACATCCAAATGAGCAAACATTTGTTTGCTTGTTGTTAATGACTGCTTTTGCACCACAACACCAGGGTTGTAACAAATCATGAGGCCCACAAAACATAAAATATTTACTACCTAGCCCTGTACAGAAAAAAATTACTCACCTTTGGCCTAGCCCAACAGAGCCACAGTGCCTGACACACAAACTGTGGGCAAATGGTTCACTGAGTGAAAAAATAAATGAATGACTGAGAGTGTTGTTGACAGTCTTAATGAGAGTTAACTCAAAACACAACCCATCAGATCATTGGGATGCAAGTCTCCCAAGTCCCTCAAGTGGCTTACTCCTTTCCTGCGAGGCTACTGCTATAGTCCAGCTGCCTCTATATCTCCTGATCCCTTATGCTGCCTTGCTCCCATAGTTTCATCAATAATAGTAATTTTCCTTAGTTCCTGAGAATTTCACTGCTATCCTTGATAAGAACCTGGAATTTAAGACAGACTGCTCACCTTTGACTTCTAACTGGGACCCTGTTATTTTCATTTTTAGATCCCTTCTCTGGATAACCTGAGGTGACAGTCCTGGAGGATAAGAGGCCACTGCCTAGCATCATCAGGCATCCTATCTAAACTCTTCCTTTTCCTAAGCAGTCATGGTCCTATTGTTGATACTTTAGGAGGAATTTCATACCCACTCAGGTCACCCCTCAAAATTTATTCATTCAACATAATGTTCTCCTGGAAGCCACTAACTCCTTTAATTGATGTCTAGTAGTTGTCTTTAATATCTCACAGTTTTGGAAAAGTGCCCCTATTTTATGTTCTGACTGTGAACCTTGTGTATATCTTGATTAAAGCTGTGTGAAAACAGCCAGGACACATAAGCAGCAACATAAACACAGTATGCTGATCCATTAACTTAAAACCAAATTAACCTAACACTCTTAATCATGTGGATAGTCATTTTCACTGCACTATATGGTAATCAGGTAGAGGTGGTACAGAAATATTATAATTGCTGGTTTTACACAACCCTAATAATGTTCAGCAGGAATGAGAAGGGCAGTTGGAAGAAGCTGGAAAAAATGCTCCAAAAATGCTTGAAAGATTTCTGAACCGGACACTGG
Source organism: Thryonomys swinderianus (assembly GCA_004025085.1). Taxonomy (NCBI): domain Eukaryota; kingdom Metazoa; phylum Chordata; class Mammalia; order Rodentia; family Thryonomyidae; genus Thryonomys; species Thryonomys swinderianus. The sequence continues at coordinate 5,364 of PVIC010027175.1, forward strand.
GGATGCAGCTTAGCATGTGTGAGTTCCTGGGTTGGATCCTCACCATCACTAACAAGAGACTCCTGACAGCTAAAGATGGGGCCGGTTGGGGCGACTGGAGAGACACAAGAGCTATAAGAAGGGAAGAAGTTGTGCGGAAGTGAGAGTAAGAAAGGAAGCTAGGAGACCAATGTCAGCCATGCTGCCCTTGTTCAAGAGCCAGGGAGCTCATAGGATCTGGAAGGGAAGGAAAGAGAGAGTCCGAAGGAAGGACCAACACTCCTACAAAGGGACTTTTCAGGCTGGAGCAGACAGTGGGCCGAACACAGGACGCAGTTTTGATGGTCCATCTCCCTGAGCACTTTAGTAATAAGCACACTGCTACTGACTGACCAGCGACTTCTCAAAATCTTGTGAAATGGAGATCAGTGCCTGATAACTGCAGAGACCAATACCCATGTTTCCAAACAAAGAACCCTACTGCAGTTTCTCAGTTAAACCACCAAGTTTGTGGCTGGAGAGTAAAAATAGACATTGGCTTTGCAGACAGACTGTCTGATTTACACACACACACACACACACACACACACCCCAGTTCCTCCTGGAAATCCTCAAAAACACAAATCCACCTATGTTGATCTCCTAAAATCTTCTGATGCTTTCTCACATCCAGAACAAACTATAAAAGCTTACAAGAGCCGGGTGTGGTGGCTCATGCCTGTCATCCCAACACTTGGGAGGCAGAGGCAGGAGGATTGCTGAGTTCAAGAGTTGCCTGGGCTACATAGTGAGCTCAGGGCCAGCCCGAACTACAAAGCAAGACCCTTTCTCAAAAAAAAAAAAAAAAGCTTACCAGGCCCTGTGTGATCCCTCCGCTGCCTCCCTCTCAGTCCTTACGCTCGGCAGTGTCATGGGCATCCTGTGTCCCACCCAGACTGAAGGGCCAGTCACTGCCACATCCTCTCCCACCTGCTTATGACGCTGGGCTCCACTGTGCCACCTCATCTACTGCTCCTCTCCCAGGAGTTGTGTGGGAGAGGGTAGGGTTGTCTTGTGCCTCTTCCTCTGCATCTACATGCCTGATTGTAACACACTGTGGTTTGAGGTAGGTGCTCGCACAAATATCTATCTTCCCAGCCAGACTCTAGGAGGAGGCACCGTCAGACTGTGCCATGTGGCTCACATCTGAAACAAAATAAACCCGTTCATCCAATGCATGAGGCTAATGAGAAAGGCAAAAAAAACCACAGGCTCGTTACTCACAACTACACCATTTCTTGGCACAAATGTGGTAACTTGTGTTCTCAGGAGCAAGAAGGCAGTTTTATCATAAATACTTGGACTCTGCAGCCCTGTTTTCTGATGTTTAAAGATAAGCCACACCCTATACTATGTGAAATAAAAACTTGCTTTGATCTACTTGCTGCCTGGCTCTGAAATGCTTTGATCTTTGCCATTCTCTGACAAATGAGTCTGACTCTGTATAAACAGTCACTAAACTGATCATAATTTTCAGTGCCCAGAACAATAAACCAACAGATGTTTAGAAAGGGCATGTGAGGAAATAAAAGTGATTTATAGGAATATAATGGAGCCAGTAGATTAGTGCTCTCAAAATAATCATCACTAAAAACCTAAAAATAATTGTTTTCAACTACAGAAAAAAATTCTAAATGCCTTATTCAAGAAAGTATACCTGTTAGAAGCTAAACTTCTATCAATTGCTCCTTATATTCCATGTGACTCTTCTATGTGCTTTTCTGACATGCCCTCTTAAATCTGCAGGCTCACCAGATGCATGGTGAGCCCTATGTGCTCACTTCTCACTGACTGTATAAGTTAGGATTCTATCTTCAACTGATATAGACTCAATGCCTTAATTAAGCATGGTACCTATAGAAGTCCATTTTTAGGTACTGTAACTAAATACCAGAGGCTAACCATTTTAAAATAAAAGAGATTTGCTTAGGTCACAATTTAGGTGGCTAAAAGATTATATCAGTCAGTCATTTGGGGCCCTGTGCCTTTCCTGTGTCACATTATAGCAGATGACATCACAATGGGAGCAAGTGCAAGAAGGAGAGATCACATGGTGAGACAAGAAGACAGAAGGGTGGCATCAGGCATACTCTTTAATAATGTCCCCTCTTGAAGAAACAAACCAAGGCTCCATGACAACTGCATTAGTCTCTCCTGAAGATAGCACCTCCCTACCTCAACACTAGCACGCTGTGGACCAGTCCTCCAACACACAAACACCAGGAGAGCACGCCCACATCCTAACACCACCTCAACATGTCTCCTCTCAACATGTGCTTTGCTTCAATTTCTAGAATTCATAGAACTTTTTAACTAGCATGATCATTAGAACAGTATTCTCAGTCTCAAGCCTAATTTCAGTTAATATATAAAACCAGTTTGGCTACATCTGAGTCACCGTACCATTTTAGCTCATGTGACAGTGGGAACTCTGAGATGTGCAAATCACAAACTTGGAACAAATATACTGCACCTTAGGGTGCACGAATATGATGTAAAGACAAAGCTACTGAAAGAGAGCTTCCAGAGCACAGGTAACTCCCAACTCTCAGGTATCTAAGAGGGTAAGGACATGGCAGTAAATGGAAAGGATCCATAAAGCAATGAACATGGCCAAATATGAATTTATAGGGAGCTGATTTTGTAGCAGCTGGGAAATATGATTATGTTATAATAAGTACCGGGCTTTAGTGATTGCTAACATGCCCAGTGTTGTCTTGCCTTCAAAAATTTTCAGGTGTATTATTTGACACTGAGTTTTTTGGGGTTTTCTTGATACAGGGTCTCACTTTGTAGTTCAGGCTGGCCCTGAGCTCTCTATGTAGCCCAGGCAAGCCTGGAACTCAGCATTCCTCCTGCCTCTGCCTCCTGAGTGCTGGGATTACAGGCATGAGCCACCACGCTCACATTGAGTTATTTTTAAATGTGCTGCAATACAAAGAATGAGAAATATGACTTTCGAATGATCAGTAAGGCCCTCTTCCTCTATTTGAGGCTAAGGAAACTAAAGTTGTAAGTGGTGAGATTTGAGATTAACTCAGTTTGATCAAGAATGCAGTCCCAGGCCAAGGATTTAGCTCAGTGGTTCTGGCACATGTCTAGCAAGCGCCAGTCTCTGGTAACCACACACCACAATGGTGGGCATGGTGACTCACACTCACCAGCAGTCGGAACCACACACTACAATGGTGGGAATGGTGGCTCAACGTCTATAATCCCAGCACTTGGGAGGCAGAGGCAGGAGGATTGCTATGAGTTTGAAGTTTGCCTGGACTACATAGTGAGCTCAGAGCCAGCCTGAACTACAAAGCAAAGCCCTGTAAAGAAAAAAAAGAATGTAGTCCCTACAACACCCAGGGAAGCCCTTTTTTCACTGTATCTGATACCTTCTCTGAATTTACAAACCACAGTCACCACAGTTAAAAAAATGAGTGGGGGGGCCGGAGGGTCAGCTCAGTGGTTCTGGCGCCTGCCTCGCAAGCGCAAGATCCTGAGTTCAATCCCCGGTAACCACATACAATGCTGGGCATGGAGACTCACGCCCACCAGCAATCAATACCACATACCACAGTGCTGGGCGTGGTGGCTTACGCCTGTCATGCCAGCACTCAGGAGGCAGAGACAGGAGGATTGCTGAATTCGAAGCTTGCCTGGGCTACATAGTGAGCTCAAAGCCAGCCTGAACTACAAAGCAAGACCCTGTCTCGAAAAAAAAAAAAAAATGAGTGGGGGAACTAAAACCACCTGGAAAAATAGATAGGTATGTGATCAGAACCCTGAGAATGTGTCTCCATTTGGCTCTTAAACTATCTGGGGACTATGGAGCCCCTCCAAGAGCAATCAGAAAAGAGAAGACTGGATCTAACTATCTGTGTTGAGAGTTGGACATTTTGGACAGTTATGACTCAGTTTGCTTGTCCTTATTATGACATCATAGGACTCTTCCACAGTCCATAGTAGGTCTTCATCAGCAAGAGTGAGAAGGGAAGAACACGACATTTGGGAACTTGACACAGGTAGGACAGGAATGGAGAGCTGAAGAAATTTACTCGGCTACCGTTGTGGCCCCTGAGGGGAAGGCAGTATGGCTTAGAGGTTCATTTTGACCTTAGATATCCTGCCTGCAGGTGCTGGGATGTCAAGAGATCCAACCAGCCGTTCAGCAGAAGAGTATTAAGGGCAGGTGGGAATTGGTGGTGTGATTCTGAGTTATGATTTCATTCACGGAAAATCCACAGCATGTGACTGAGGGTGGGGAATAGCCTCAGGAAGCAGGGAAGAGGCCTGAGAGCACGCAGACCCACGGCAAGGGCTCAGCTAAACAGAATGGATTTTGAAAAGAGATCCAGGTCCAACAGGATGGCTGGCAGGTGAGACGGGGTTGTGAGAAAAGGCCGGCAGGGAGTGGGCAGGGAGTCAGCAAAGTCACTGTGCCTCAGTGGACAGATAAGGCCTCAAGATGCTGCTGAAGTGTTAGCAGGACTTGTTGGTTTATTAAATGCCATAGCTGGTTAAAAATTTTAAAGTTTGGTAACATGCATTTTGCTGTTTAAAAGCCTATAAAGGTCCACAGGTATAAGATACAGAAATGGTTTTATCGGAGTTTCCCAGTCAAGATGTCCTTCATGTGTCACACCCAGTGTCCCTTCTCCCTCTCTCACCGCCGATGGCTCTCTCTCCCCATCCTCCTCCCTCCCGCCACAGCCAACAGGTCCCAGGTGTCACCTCCAGCCTTTCACGCCGGCCTTCTCCCTGAAGTGGCCTCCCCTCTCCTTCTGTGATTCCAATGGTCTTGTTGACGCTCTATCCTCTGCCAAGCAGCGTGGACCCCTCCTATCTTTCTCCTACGCTCCTGTCTGAGTCTGTCGATGACTGGGGCTCCTTTCGTCCACTGTGCATCAAGTTGGCCACACTTGGTGCCAAGCTTTTGAAATATTTCCTTGCAGGTTGAGAGAAAGCTGCCGAGACCTCCATGTCCTTTCTTCCTCATGTTCTCACTCTGCCAAGCTGCAGACCTCCCCAGGGTTTGGAAACTGAAGGGTTAATCGAGGAGCAGGCAGACCTGTCCAATACTCTGGCCAAGACTTTCTGTTGTCCTGTCCTATGCTTAGGAATTTCCAAGTGTGGGTCAGAGTATCAGTGTCAAGTCTGATCCCTGACTCCCACTCGCTAGTGAAGTCTAGGTGAATCCTTTAGCTCCTTAGTTTTCTCATCTGCAAGATGGATGTCTACCTTGCAGGGATTCCAACAACATCATTAGATCAATGGGCATATATGGTTTCAGTTTTTAAGATGAGGTTGTGATAATTTTGAAGAAGACATTAAGCTGAAGCAGGAAGCTGAGAAAATTCCAGATGAAAGAAGCCACATTCTTCAATATGTGCAAGATTAAAAAAAAACAGTTCTATCAGAGTGTCCCTTCAAGCCAAGAAGCTTCAATAATCTGAGCCACTTGGGTTGACAGACTTTACTGCTGGCCAACCCTGCCACACCTGGCAGCCGAAGTGAAGAGGAGAAAGCAGGCAAAACAAGACTCATTCCCAAAGCCGATGCAGTGGCCTCTGGTGGCAGACCTCTGATCTGACTTTATTGACCTGAATCTCACAGGGTGTGTGAAAAATTCCAATTTTCATTGTCTTTGTTTTCCAAAAAGCTCTTGAATGGGCAATGAGCTCAAAGATTGTACAATCTTCTGAGAACTGGAGCTTCTTGGAAGTTCTTAAGAGCCAGGCACTAGGCCCTGGAGAATGTGAAGTTCTTGGGGGTTGTTAGAAGCTTAAACTTTCCATCAAAGTGAAACATCTCAAACACTGTTCCTGGGGAGTGTCGTCAACACCTTCTTAATTGGCAGCCTTGGCATTAATTCAAGGCTGTGGTTTCTACTTGAGATCCTGAAGCAACACCAAGCCCTTCTCCTTCTGGGGTGGAAGATAAATAAGAACGTTTGGCCTTGGGAAATAAAAGGAACCTAGCTTTGGGGAGTTGCATAAATTGTATTTATACTGCTGTTAGAAAGTGCAGTTCTTTCCAGGAGATTATTGGTCTCAGTGATCCCTTTCTCCTCCTCCCCCTTGTCCACCATCCCTAAATGTGGATAAGAGATGAGTTAAGACAAACTGATCCTTCAGCAATGGACATATGTGTGTGGACCAGAAGTCAAGGTCTCAAAGGAAGGAAGCACCCGTGTTTGCATCGAGATGGGTGAAATCTTAGACAACAAGTCCCAGGTAGAAGGAACCACCAAAGGCCCCCCACATCTCTCATAGAAAACTCTTCTGGCACTGTGGTTACAGCATGTTTCACTTGCTTTTCACATTCTCCAGAATGTGAATGTTCCAACCAGCTCCCTACAGGTACAGCAAGACCTACAGTCCAAGGACTTTGTTCTAAAATTGTAGCTGGAGCTCTTTCTTTTTCTTGATTTCTCTTTTATCCTGTGGCTCTTTCAAATGAGTCCATTTTAAGCTCTGAGGAACAGAGCTGAATAGCAGAAGAGAGAAAATAGCAGCCACATAAAAAACAGAGCCCTTCAGAGGAGCAACAGCAGTAGGTTTGCAAGAGCCTCGAAGAAAGAAGAAAACTTCTATGTTCTTCTAGTGGTGAGTGAAGGAGTGAAAAAAAAGGGAAAGTCATGAAGACATGGGTATTAGGACTGCCTGGGGGGGGAGGACAGGCTCTATTTCTGCCCTGGTAGAACCTAAGGAAGTCGTAGTACCAGGAAGAAGAAATGGCCCAGAGATGAGAGGCGCTGCTTAGGTAAACAGGGAGCATGTCTCAGGCCCCAGCATGACTAAGCATCAGAAGTTGGACCTATGTGGCCGAGAGTGACTGGCAATTGGCAGGGCCTTGGGACAAGTTCCCTGAGTTTCTCAGCTGAAGAGGAGTGAAGAAGAGACCCAGACACAGCTGAAATGAGCCCAGGAGGGGTCTGCAGTTAGAAACAAAAGTGGGTCAGCAACCCCTTTGGTAAATACCAAAGATTGAGCACCCACCAGGCAGGTGACCAAGGAGATAAGATGATGATCACATCAGTGGTAAGGACACAGCCCAGGATCTAGGATGCTTGGCACTGCCTCTGGCCCCAGGAATGAAGATGCCGGGAACTGAGGTGGTGAAGGTGGGTTTACTCTGTATTAAGATTATTTTCCCACTCCCTCATGAAAATGGAGTTATGATTCAAATTAAGTCAGCTAAGTGAGGAGATTGATATTATTATACCTTGAGGGGATTTTGCATTGGACCAAATTAACAGTACATGGATCTACTAAAACTCACTCAAAAGATACATACACCCAACACTTACAGTGGTTACTTGTACATGACAGAATTATTGAGTTCTTCTTTCTTTTTCTTCTTTCCTCCCTCCCTCTTTCTTCATCCCTTTTACATATCTTTTTGTCTAGTCTTCACAATGGACTCTTTCTCCTATTCTTCTACAGCAAACAATAAGATAGAATTCTATTGATTCTGTTACTCTAGCAGTCTGCCTTTTGTTTCTTGGTAGATTTATGGAACTAGAGAAGGAAACAGTGCACTTCTCATTACCAAGAAGCTCTCAGTTTTCAGTGAGTGATCACCAATGTAAATCCTTTTATCTTCAAAAACTAGGGACTCAGTTAAATGCATAGGACTTTGCTCTGCAAAATATGAAGAAGCTACAAAATGCAATGGCATTTGTTCTAAAGAATATTATCACATCCTCTGGGAGTTTACAAAAAGAAAACTACCATCTGCAGATGGTCTATCTGCACATTCATCTCATTTCCACATGTCACTAATACAGTGCTAGGAACAAACCTAATCAAAGTACTATTTCAGAAGAGAAAGAAGGTATCATTACTTAAATCCAGAAAACCATTTTGGTCATTCCCAGATTTTTAAAGTGAAATGCCAGCTGAATTTCTGTGACATACTATTTAAATATCATAGAGAAATATATATATATATATGGGGAAATATAAATCCCATGGAAATATATGTGCTTTCCAAATTTATATATGTGTATATTGTATACATTAAAATATATATAGTAGTAGCACCAATGGGCAACACTGACTATCATAACATATCTTGCAATGTGATGCTACATTATAGAAGATACATTTGTAAATTTTTTTTTTTGAGACAGGGTCTCGTTTTGTGGTTCAGGCTGGCCCTCAGCTCATTATGTAGCCCAGGCAAGCCTCGAACTCAGCAATCCTCCTGCCTCTGCCTCCCAAGTGCTGGGACTACAGGCATGAGCCACCACACCTGGCACTGTGGTATGTGGTGTTGATTGCTGGTGGGCGTGAGTCACCTCACCCAGTATTGTATGTGGTTACTGGGATTGAACTCAGGACCTTGCACTTGAGAGGTAGGTGCTGGAACCACTGAGCTAAATCTCTGGCCCACGTTTGTAATTGTTAAGAACTAACCACTTTCTTCTTTTTATTGATTTAAAATCCAAACTATTTCAGAGATATAAATGTTACAATTTCAGACAAATCACAGAACTTCCCATTTTTTCTTTAAGGTTGTGTCTAACATGAAGTTAATATGACAAAGTTCAACTCACAACTTACTCAAATCTTTGGCCTAACTAAGCCTTAATATTGTTTCAGTTCTACTCCAAAGGTTAGGAGTATGTTATCATTTAGATCTAAAATGCTTATACAAAGTCTCATGTGTTCAGAGATGGGGATTTTGAAAGGTGATTAGATCACAGATTACTTCACTGATGAATTCACAGCTGGATGTGCTGTTAGGAAGCTGGGCCAAGGTGGAGCAGGTGGGTCAGGCGGGCATGACCTGGAAGGGTGCATTCTTGTCTCCCATCCCTTCCTCTTGTTAAAATATCACACTACAGTGATACATACATACATACCCACGTATGTGTAGCAGCACAACTCAACAGCTAAATCTTAGAAGTGGCTGCTTGTGTGCCCATCAAACATGAATGGATCAAGAATGTGGCATCTATACACAGTGGATTAAAGATGTGGATCATTCTGCCACAAAGGATAAATTTGATTCATCTGTAGGAAAATGGACACACCTTAAGATCATAACGTTAAGTGAAGAAATCAGACCCACAAGCTCAAATATCACATGGTTTCTCCTATATAAGAAACTTGAAGCATAAATAATTGAAGAATAAAAGATACATAATAGGAAATGTGAAGATAGATTTTTTGCAAAAGGAAAGGGACAAAGAAGAAGGGGGGAGAGAGGGAGGAGAGAGGAGCATGAAAAAAGAAGATGTATTATGTCCATATCCTAACTCCCCAGGATGAATGCAATCATGTGCTATCAACATATACCAATAAAAATAAAATATACAAAATAAAATGGAGGGGTTCAGAGTTCAAGCTTTGAAAGGCAAGGATCTTCAATGAGAAGTAGAGGGTCAAACCTTAATAACAGTGACTAGTTTCATCGCGTTCAGCGCAGCCAATCAGTTGTGAGCTACACTTGAGAGGGACCATAAATCAGGGACGACAAACAATGCAGTTCCCTGGAGTTGCAAGATTGTGCTGCTTCACATTATTCTGTCAAATAAAAATGTTATTCAGCGGATCTGGTACCGTGTGACTTCTGGCTTCTTTCCAAAATCAAACTGACAATGAAAAGTAAATGTTTTGAATCAACTCAGGACATCGAAGCAGCCACCATAATAGTACCACTATGGACCCGAAAAAAAAAAAAAATTCCAGAACAGCTTTAGAAAGTGACAATAGCGGGGTAACTGTGTTGAAGCAAAAGGTAGTATTTTGAGTGAGGTTCACGGCAATGTGTCTTTTTCTAATAATTTCTTTAGTAAAGCATCCACTGTATTTTATGAGCACATCTCATAAGTCGTGATCTTAGCTGCTAGCACATGAAAAGCATCACTTAAGCTCTGTTATTGTTATTATAGATAGGTTTTACAAAATGTTCCAATAGTGAAATCTTTGAAAATTCCACTCTGTCACTGACTACTGGAATCTGGAATGTGCCCCTTGGATCGCCGCTGTCACTGGCTGCCCACCAGTTCCCATGACTTCATGGAACATATGACTGGACCAGTTCTCAGAAGGGAGACAGCTGTGGAAAATCACAGACAGCAACTCACTGTGAACCAGGAAGGGCCATGAGCTTCCAAGTCATCTGCACATCACAAACCCAGCAAGGCATTGGCTTTCCAGATGACGGGATCATCGGCAGCCAGAAGGCTGCTGACACCCAATTACCTAGAGTCTGGGGGCATCAACCCCGTCACGTGCTGTCCCCTGGGGTTGTCGTACCATTTGGAATCCAAAAACCGGAGCCAGGAGACGCACGCGCCCTGTCAGGGAAAGCGGCGTGTCCTCCTTCTCCTTAACACCTGGCTTCTTCAACCCCGACTCTCTACAGCATCAACAACCACCATTTGGACACTTATCAAGTAGCCATTCTTGTCTGTCCTATTTACTCAGAAAAGGGTGATTATTTTCGCGCGGACATAGTCAAATATCCCCAGCGATCTCAGGATTCCTCCCCACTGCAGCACTCACTTGTGCAAAAGCAAGAGAGTCTCTGATCTTTCCACCTCCCCAAGGGCACTTAGGGTGGACAGGGAGAAGCACAATTTCTTCACTGTAACCTCCATGTCTAAATCATTACAGATTGGTGCCTTCTTTGATTCTTTAGGTGGCTGAAATTTTCCAATAAATTAGCAAGAATAGATTTCTGGTAGCAAAATATAATAATATAAATATAAATTCAACGACGGTGTTTTAAATAACAAAAAATGAACTGAAACTAGAGCTGTGAGTTTGGCAGGGGTGACAGCCTTAGAGCAGGGAGAGGGGAAAACTTAACCGCAACAGGAAATTGTGTGGAAAGAATAAAACTGATCCACTGAAAAGCCAGCATAGTAAATTCATTATCAATATGGAGAAAACCACCAGAACGATACCAACTTTAAAATTTAAAAGAGAAATGATTTCTAGGGGGGAGCAAGGGAGGGACCAGTTTAGGAGAAGTAAAGCATTAAACTATTTCCTTTTATTATAAACTCATATTCCCTTAACTTTTTCCCATTTGTGTGTATTATTGGTAATTTTTTTAATGCTTGGGGAAAACATTTTAATGTTTCCTTTTTAACTGTGGTAGGAAAACCACTGTTGGTCTATGAATAATGGAGATGGCTACAGATTTTGGAGCCTAGTAAACTAGGAAGTTTACTAGGAAGTTGCCTGGTAGCTCTTCTAGAAGCCGGAGCACCGCCTGGCATCTACGCCCCAGGCTCCCAAGCAGCGCTCACAAAGAGGCCATCACCTCTTCTGAGGCCCCCTGGGGACCCTACCTGGGAGTCACCCCAAGGATGTCTCCATGCTTTCTTGACACACCTCACCACATGTAGAGTTGTGGGCACAGGACTCAGAGGTTTTGGCTTGGCATCTTTCGGTGCCCGCATCATAGCCTGAGGCTGCGTGTTTCCCAAACTGAACCCACTCACGGTGGCAGGCTCGCTGACTCTACCAGAGGAGAAGAATTTTCAGGGTGCATCAGAAAGAGGCAAGAGGAGGTTTCATTAGGCAGACAGAGACTGTCTCGCACAGTCAGGAGGTGGGTACAGGAGCTCTGGGAAGAGAGGCGTTGTGGTTTGGAACTGAATGCTACACCTACACTTTCCTTGAGGGAGATAAATCTAGGGGAAAAAGTGCCAACCCTCCTCTACCCCACCCCAAAGGGTATCAGCTCATTTACCGGCATATCTATTTTTTTCCCTTCCCTTCCTTCCTTCTTTCCTTCCTTTCTTTTCTTTCTTTCCTTTTCTTTTCCTTTCTTTCTCTTCCTTCTTTCCTTTTTCTTTCTTTCTTTCTTTCTTTCTTTCTTTCTTTCTTTCTTTCTTTCTTTCTTTCTTTCTTTCTTTCTTTCTTTCTTTCTTTCTTTCTTCTTTCCTTCTTTCTCGCCCTCCCTCTTTCCTTCCTTTCTTTTTTTATTTTTTGTTGATTTTTCTGGAATAGGTTACCTAAACAGTCTCTAAACTTGCTCAGTTTTTCTGTTTACTTTCCTAACCAGGTCAATAGATGGGCTGCTAAGGACTGCAGACACGGTGCTTATCTCAGGGCCAGGCTCCTGTAATTTACTTTCTTAATTGAGCCAATTTATGGCCTTTTAGTAATCGATCTGGTAGGGAAAAGAGGTATAAATCTAGCCAAAGAATGTTGGCATAGGGCTGTCTTGGGTAACTTTGCTAAGTCCTGGAAGTTGCAGCCTTACAAATTACAATTTTTTGCTATGATTTCCTTATCTCCTTTCTATTCATCTTTTATCTCTTCTACCCTGTCTCATCCTTATTCAACCCTTACCTCACTTTCATGGAAATATGAATTAGTCTCAACCATACCATACACACCTCCACTCCTTTACATCATGAGATTTATTTTGAGTATGAGCTATAGATATTGTCTTACCACATTTCACAGATAAGACAAAGGGAGCCCTGGATACTGAGGGTGTGGAGATGGCTCCTGTCCTGGGGCTGAATCACAGAAAATCAGAACAATAAGGTGTGTTTTTCTGATGTGTAAGTCCATAGAGGTGATTTAAGACAGGCGTGGAGCATGTTAGGCAAGCCCCGTGGTTCTCTGGCTGATTATCCTAAGGGCTGTGTTGGTGACACAGCACCAATACTGAGCTCAACTGTCCACAGAAGCTCTGTTCATAATGGGAGGCAAGAGGTGGCCATGGGCATCCTTTCCCATCTTCACCTTGTTGTACCTCTGGATGAGAGTACCGTGTCCTCTTCTATGTCTCTTCCTGTGCCTAAACCTAGTTAGGAAAGACAGGGTGTTCAGAGATGAATGGAGGAATCCAGTAAGGTAAGTTAGTGCTCCTCAGCCTGCGGACAGAGAGGTCAGGTGAAGGCAAACTCCCCTCCTCACTCTTGTCCCTGAAGTCTTGGGATTTCCAGACAATGTCTCAGGGTGTTCACAACTGGTCCCCTCATCCTCTACTCTGTTTCTCCCACCAAAATGTTTGCTTCCTCAGCTTAACTAACAAAGTAAAGCCAATAATACTGTTCCATACGAAAGAGATTTTAATCTCTAAGCATGTCAGAGGCACGTGCTTTATACAAGCAGATATTATGGTCAAGATCACAGTGTAGTACCTTACACAGTATGAGCAAGTACTGACACTAACATATTAGCTTTATAAAACACATGTAACAAATCATTGAGATAGATGGCGAAGAGATTCCAGTCCCAAACTTATGGACCCAAACCGGTCTACTGGCAAAACTTCATGGGCCATTTAGGACCATTTTAATAAGTTACAATTAATTTAAACTCAAAATTTAAATTTAAATCTCAAATGACATCTGTTGAATCTGGCTCTAGTAGTAAGCATTTGTGTGACCTACAGGGGCAGATTTCATATGGCCTGCAGTTGATACTGGGGAATCCTGTAGGAAAAGAACACAAGCATATGTGGGCTGGGGATTTAGCTCAAGTGGTACAGCACCAACCTTAAATGCACAAAGGCCCAAGTTTGATCCATGGTATTGAAAAAAAAAAAAAAAAAGAATGGAAGCATATAGATTCCAAATCAGTCAATGTAGGACCTTGAAAGAGGTCCGTGTAAATGAGGGTCTTAAACTTAAATTGTATTAACTTCATGATGGAGCTGTGCCTAGTTCCTAAGAAGTTATATTCTAAGTTTCCTTACTATAATAACCATCATGATGCAGAATTAAGGGATAAATACAGGGCCTCATACTGAATGCCAGTCAGTATTCTACAACTCAAAAACAATGGAAATCTGCTATGAAGGTTCAAATGTAAAGACGCCATATAAGTTTCCCTGAATTATATCCTTTTATGTATGCATGTTAGCATAGCCCAGTAGACATGAAGACCAGATAAGGACCAGCCAATAATACAGGTTCTCAGAATTAACAATAACATACTGCAATATTGTAGCCACCATTAGATGGGACAAGTAGTAGGAAGTAGCTTGAAGAATCAAGGTGTATATGGGGAACATTACACATTTGAATGTGGCCAACGACTTCACCCCACGACCAAGTCACCGCTGTTAAAATGTGTTTTGACCAACACACCCTTGCTGAACCTTTCAGCACACATTGGAAGCAGGGAATTGGTGATTACCACCACCTTCCAAGGACCTGTTCAGCCAATTCATACCACACTCACTTCCCTGAGCAGCAAGGAATTGAGACTAGGCCTTTGTCACTGTCATCCTCATCACTGTCATCGAGAGCATTTATTATCACCTAAATGTCTACATGTATTATCTAATTTAATCCTTTAGGTACCATCACTTCCATTTGAAACAACTGCAAATGTTTTGCGAAGAATGCACAGTTAGCGAGCATCTCCGCCCCTGTGACAGCTTCATGCACGTTACTCGCTATGTGGACAGGCTGGAACCCATACATGTGTTGGGCCCTCCAGGGCAATTACTGCAGAGCCCTCTTCTGACTGCACCCATATTCTCTACTAGCAAGTAGATCCTCCTCCAGGATTAACCTGGGCAACATCATCAAAAATTAGGTCATCTCCAGGGATGTATCTTACTTATCTCTATATTATTAACGTCTATTACTGTTGCTGGCAAAGTACATGAGATAAGAGAACAGATGAACACTTTGGTGACGAAGCAAATGAAGCATGGAGTTAGTTAGGAAACACATATCTTCTGATTCTGGCCTGAGTCATTTCTACTGACCCTGTTACTCCCTCTCCTTGTGACTTTGGCTGTTATAACAATGGAACCCAAAAGATAATGGCTTACACAAGACAGAAACTTATAGCTTTCTGCTGATAAAGTTCATGTAGTCATTCTAAGAGAGAAGAAGCAAAAGAAAATAGGCCTTCTCCTTGAAAATACCTAAGCAGGAAGCTTCAAATCTCACTTCCATGTGCATTTCCACTACCACACTTAGCCACAAAGAAGGCTGGGAAATGTAGTTTTAGCTGGATGACTAATACACCCATGTAAAGTTTCTGTTACTGTAGAGAACAAGGGAATGGTAGTATTGGCTGTGGATGGCAAGCCATTGTATCAGTGGGAAAAGTACTAACCTTTTAGGTAGCATTTCCTCTCCTACAAAATATAATAATCATCATAATTACACTAAGGCTAGGTTTGTTTCAAACCGAAATAATGACAATAATGCTCATTTGCATTTATTGTATGTGTTTTGCACTCTAGGGGCTATATAGGATACTTTACCTTTACAATATAACTCAATCTTCCCAACAGCCCCTAAAAGTTATCATTATCCTTTTCACTCCCAAGATTAAGAAAGTGAGCCTCAGAGAAGCTATGGTTTCAGTGAGTGAGTCTGGAAGTGACAGAGCCAGACCTGGAGTCGTGGACTCCCAAATCCATTCCTAAAATATTTCAGAGGACTGTTGCAGTACCTGCATTGCCGGGCAGTGTGAGCATGAAATGTGACCAGACTGACTTAGCACACAGTAGGTCAACTGTTCTACAGGAGTGTACAGTTCTGTGTTGAATAAAGAACCTGGCTGGGGAGTGAAGATTAACTAGAAATAATTCCTGATTGCTGGACAGAAGCTAGAATAAGGAGGAGGCAAAATCCACATATGAGAGAAGGGGAAAAAGCAACAAATGGAAAAATCAGAGCTCTGCAGGCAACAGAACTTATTACTCAGAGATTAAAATGTCACAAAGAGCTCATGTCAGCTCCAGACCTTGCAAAAATGTTTTTTTTCTATCATAATTAGCCATCACCAACAGAGAGGACTATTTCCTCTCTGAGGGAGGACGTTGTCCCACTTGCTATCTTTCTAGCTTTCAACAGATTTCAAAAGCTAGCTCTTACTTATATTTATTCATAAGATTAACAATAGCCAAATCAGTAAGCACTGCCCATTGTTAGTCCTTCAGTGATCTTGCAAATGGGCACACTTTGCTTCACTCCTGTGTTACTGATGAGGAAACTGAGGCACAGGGATGTTAGATGACACACCCAAACACATTTGACTGATAAGAAGAGAGCTGGGATTGGAACCCTACTCATCTTTTAGGAAGATGGACTCACTCACTCCTCAGAACTTCCTCCACATGGCCCAATGCATTCATGTAAAATATGGGAAACTGTTCAAGATCTTCCAGAAGTTACAGAGTAGGTCTCCCCTTTTTTTTTCTTGCAGACTGAGGTGCAGTATCGTTAGAAATATGAAATGTGATGGGTGGACCCAGGAATGTTTAAATCAAATTCTGTCTGGGATTGGTTAAATTATGATGCTTCACAACTACTGGGGTATTTCTTAATTAACTTTTCAAAATGAGGTTGTAAGGCCAGAGATTTAGCTCAGTGGTTCTGGCGCCTGCCTAGCAAGCAAAAGGTCCCTTGTTTGATCCCTGGTAACCACATGCAATGATACCGGGGATAGTGACTCCTGCCCTCTAGCCATCAGTACCACATACCACAATGCCGGGCGTGGTGGCTCATGCCTGTAATCCCAGCACTCGGGAGGCAGAGGCAGAGGAAGGAGGATTGCCAGTTTGAGGCTTGCCTGGGCTATACAGTGAGTTTGGGGCCAGCCTGAACTGACCCTGTCTCAAAAAAAAAAAATGAGGTTGTAGAAGAATATTAAATATATAAATTCATACACAGTATGTGCAGTACAATCTCCACCAAGAAAATATACACACAAACACCTGGAGAATTACGCACAGAATCAGCATAAGTCCTTCTGAGTAGCAAGACGAAATACACAAGTACTCATATGATATTGCAAACTACCACTTCATGCCCCTCATTTCCAGATCCCTACAGGAATCTTCAAGGAGATTATGTAAGAAAATTGTGAAGCTGAGAGCATGTGAATAAAAGTTCACAGTGATGGGCTAGAGATTTAGCTCAGTGGTTCCAGCGCCTGCCTTGCAAGCGCAAGGCCCTGAGTTGGATCCTGGTAACCACATACAATGCTGGGCATGGAGACTCACGCCCACCAGCCATCAATACCACATACCACAGTGTCGGGTGTGGTGGCTCAGGCCTATAATTCCAGCACTTGGGAGGCAGAGGCAGGCGGATTCCTGAGTTCCAGGCTTGCCTGGGCTACATAGTGAGCTCAGGGCCAGCCTGAACTACAAAGTAAGACCCTGTCTCAAAAAAAAAAAAAAAAAGAAAAGTTCACAGTCACCACAGCTTCCTTTCCAACCAAAACACAGCTTCCATCCCTTTTTTTTTTTTTTAAATTTCAAAACAAAATTATCCTTGAAGAAAAGGGGGATAGGAAGCTGTTGATATGATGGCCCATCAAGCTCAATACTTCAGTATGTCATTCTTACTGGCGGGGACCTTGCCTCGCAGATCAACCATCAAAATCAGGAAGTCAGCATTGCCCTGCCACCACTGCTTACTCAGAGCCCCCGTGAGCTATGCCAGTGGTGCCCAAGATGCCTTTTCTGCCAAAGAAGCCAGTCCAGAACCAAGTTACAGTTGATTGGTTGTTTGTCTTATGTCCTTCAGTCTGCAACAATTTCTGGGTCTTTGTCTTTCCTTAGTCTGACACTTTGGAAGACTGCAAAATGAGTTATATGGCAGAATGTCCCTTGGTTTGGGTCTGTCTCAGTTTCCCATGACTAGAGTGAAGCTCGGCACCTGTGGCAAGAGGGGAACCTCAGGGACCGGACACAGGACCTCAGCACGGCCCCTTACTGACAATGCCCACTTTGATCCCTGCACAAGAAAGGATCTTCCAGGAATCTTCACTGTAAACTTACTCTATCATTCAGAAGTATTTGGGGGAAGGCAGTTTAAAATATATACCAATATTCTATTCTTCATTAAGCTTTCAGTTCACTCATTTAGTCTGGTAGACTCATGATTTGCAATTACATTTAATGGATTGCAGTAGGCTTCCTTCCTTATTAACACCCACATTTCCCCCATTCAGCAGTGGGAGGTTCTTCAGCTGCTTTCTGCAAAGATTCTGCTTCTTTTTAACACTCTATTTTTGGTGGGATCCTCTCCCACTAAGTAGAAATGTTCCTTTCTCTGAAGATTTGTCAGAGAAGTGGGACTAGACTCTGGCAGGAGCAGGTCCTTGGCACAGAGCTTGGCAGTTCTACAGCAGGATCAAGGGGGTATGACAAGGTTGCCTTCAGAAACTCTTCCCACGAAAGGACACATACCTAGGCCTGAACCTCAGGTCTTGGGTTTCTCAAGAACCCAAGCAAAAGACCAGCAAATCCAAGGTGGCCATGAGAAGTGCTGCTCTAATTTCTGGTTGTGTAGAAAGAATCTAAAAACTACTTGGACCACCACCGATGAAATGCTTCCTTTTTGTATGTGATAAAGGAGCAGGCATAGGAAAATGGGAAATGAGATTAGAAAAAATCATTAAAAGAAACAAGTTCTGGGCTGGAGATTTAGCTCAGTGGTTCCGGCACCTGCCTCACAAGCGCAAGGTCCTGAGCTCGATCCCCAGTAACCACATACAATGCTGGGCATGGTCACTCATGCCCACCAGCAATCAATACCACATACACAGTGCTGGGTGTGGTGGCTCATGCCTGTAATCCCAGCACTCCGGAGGCAGAGGCAGGAGGATTGCTGAGTTAGAGGCTTGCCTGGGCTACATAGTGAGCTCAAGGGCCAGCCTGAACTACAAAGCGAGACCCTGTCTTAAAAAAAAAAA
>PVIC010027176.1:0-24028 GCA_004025085.1 Thryonomys swinderianus
ACATCTATTTATTTCATGTGTGAGTAATAGATTTTATTGGTATATTTTATATCAACATATGATCACAGTCAACACTGAGAGTTTGTACCAGTACATGACACATCTTGATTACATGTATCTTATTAAATGAGTTTCTAAACTTTCAGTCATCTTTGTTATTGATGCAAAAGGTATTTTTGCTCTGGGCTTTAACTTGTGTTTGTGTGTATGAAAGTTATTACTGTATGCTCATGTTTTGTCCCCCTCCTCTGTTAAATCTGTTTTGTTTTTATGGGCTGAGTTGCTCTTATCAGTCTTTGGAGTATAGACAACAGTATCATTCACCAGTACAGTAGAGTTTTAGTTCCTTGCTCAATCATATGTCTCAAATCGATTATGTTACTTGTGTGTACTAATTCCTTTAGTACCATATTAGCTTGCCCTCACTATAATGAAACCCCTGGACTAATTTATTTGGACTCGAAGCTCTACAGGTTCCAGTCAGACAGTGGCAGCAAATTTTCTGGGTTTCTGAGGATAATTTGTACATCAAAGTAGTGGGAGCCCAGGATAGAGGGAGCATTCGTATCCTGACCAGAGAAACAGGGACCAGAAGATGGGACTCTCACAATTCCCTTTGCAAGCAGACCTCAGATGTCCTGAAGACTTCCCACTAGGCCCCTGCCTAGAGTTCCACAGCACCTCATGATGCTGCTGCCCTGGGAGCCAGCCCTATGAGGGTTTCTCAGTGTCTGCTATGACAGGTACAGTGTTGACTAGCAGTAAACACAGAGGATGGCTTTGTCTGTTCCCAAGCTTAGGGGTGATGCTTTTACTCTTTCTGCATTAAACTGGGCATTTACTTTAGGGTTAGGGTACATCTACACATTCCTCGATGCCTATGTTCTTTAATTATTTTTATCAAAAATATATTTTGCCAAAGACTTGTCCAACATCAATGAGCTAATATAATTTATTTTATTAGGTTTGCTAATGTCCCATTATGGTATTCATCACTTCCTTTATAAACTAGTGCTTGGTATCTTGATTGTCAATTTGGCTAAGAGCCTCTTGAAGAAGTGATTGGACCATGAGGACACTGACTTCCTCGTAATAAGTCCATAGCCAAATGGACTCAGGAGGTGGGACCTAATTAAAGGCCTATATCTGGTCCTGCCCCTTCCTAGGTTCTTCTGCTCTCCACTTCCTGGCTGCCACTGGGTGAGCAGCTTCCCTGCACCATGCCCTCCTCCATGTTCTGTCTGTGAGCCAGCCACACTTCAAAGCTCAGAAAACCCAAGTTGAAATAAATCCCTCCTTCTTTAAGTCACAGATGTCAGGCATTTTGTCCCAGCAAAGGGAAGCTGCCCAATACAAACCAGCCTTACATTCCTGCAATAAATCTCTCTTTGTTACAGTGTATTATTTTCTGTTTCCTTTTGGTCATATTAAGAATTTCTGTAGTCACAACTAAAGCTGGTTTACAGGGTTTTTTTGTGATTTTTTTTCCCTTGTTTAAGAATTAGTGTTCAAAGTGCTTCTTAAAATACTTCTGATATTCTGGATTTTTTCTTTTGAAAATGATGACAGAGATTGAAACCAGACCCTTCAAACTGAGCTGCATCCCTAAACCTTTATTATTATTATCATTATGATGATGATGATGATGATGATGATGATGATTTTAAACAAGGTCTCAATCACTGAGTTGTACAGGCTGGCCTGAAATTTTCAATTCTCCTGTCTCAGCCTCCCAAAGTGCTGGAATTACAAGTGTCTGACACCACACTTGGCTACTCTGGAATTATTTAGAATACAAAAACAATCCAGTTTTAGTATATTTGTTAGAATTCTTTTATTACATAATCTGTTTCGGTTTTTTTTTGAGATAACTTTTAAATAAATCTCATTTTCTCTGAGCATGGCTCTATATAAAATTTTTAACTAATTAGGTCAATTTAAATGGGCTCTATTTCCTTGTGAAATTATCTTTTTAATCTAGACTTTCAGATTTTTCCTATCTTTTTATTTTCCTTGTTTTTTTATTTTGAGACAAGTTCTCCCTGAATCACTAAGTTGTATGAGCTGGGCTAGAACTTGTGATCCTCTTGCCTCAGCCTCCCAGAGTACTAGAATTACAGGTGTGCCCCCAGACCTGCCTTTCTCTGCTCTTTTATATGGTTTTATTCCCTTTTAATATCTGCTTTTATCTTTATTATTCTTCTTTGGGTTCACTTCATTGTTCTTTTGCTAGGTTTTTGAATTAGAGACTTAGTGCATACTTTTATTGACAAAGAGGTTTAATACAGTGTATTGCAAAATATGGTGTCCCCAATGTCATTGTCTTGGTCAATTCTGTAATTTTTGTTTGTTGTGCACCCAGAGGTTACTTAATATGAGAGTTTAAAATTGTTGGCTAGGTGGAACTTGTTTTTACTTTTGTCTGCACATTCTAGTTTCTTGTCTTGTGCTCGGGGGTTCTTCCGACTTGGGAAAGTTCCTCATGCTCTGTTAGCAACCTTCTGTGCTCCTGGTTTCTGTAAGTTTGCAACAGCACTGCTTATGATCAGGGCTCGAGTTCAATAGCCATCCTGTAGAGCAGAGCACTTCATTTTCAGATCTGTCCTAGTCTGTACTCCTCTTTGTCTTAGGCTAGAGCAGTGGTAATTCCAGTGTAATCAATGTGCTCACCTTTCATGTCCTTCCACACTCACATGGATACTTTTTGTTTCCA
This sequence comes from Thryonomys swinderianus, assembly GCA_004025085.1. Lineage (NCBI taxonomy): Eukaryota > Metazoa > Chordata > Mammalia > Rodentia > Thryonomyidae > Thryonomys > Thryonomys swinderianus. Next base: position 2,714 of record PVIC010027176.1, read on the forward strand.
GCAATGGTTCTGCCCTTCTCTTCTGTTTTTGCTAACAATGCTTGTCTGTCTTCCTTGTGATTTCTCAGGAAACTCTTGTTCCTGTGAGCCTGTTCCTGAGCAGGTGTGAGCCAGGATCCTGAGCACTGCTGCTACTTGGTCATTTCTTACTGGAGGTTGATCAGACCTCAGTCACCTGACCAAGAGTACATCAGCAGGATAACAAAAGAGAGGACAAAATCTTAATGCATGAATGGGGGACCCAGGACACTCAAAGCTTGTATCAGACTAAAACACCATCTCCTGGAGCTTGGCACTCTTAATTAAATGCATAGCTTCTTAAAGGGGTCAGGGGTGGTGTAGGAAACATTGGGAGAGACACAAGCATTGACACAAGCAGGTTCCTAGTAACGAGGGAATAAGATATTGTAGTAGGAACAGATCATGATTAATGGGAAAATTGTTTGGCCCGTAGATTAATTTCTGCCTTTTGTGTATGAGTTATGCTACCTTTAGCTGCACTATCATTTGATGCCATCCAAGACATCACAACATCACAAATCATTGAGACCTCTGCTGTAACCAATATTGTTGGTTGGAATGAGGAGCTGTTTCTTCTCCACACACCACACACCTTCAGACAAGGCATTGTGGTTTATGCAGTTCTCTGAGTGTGCTTGACAAAGATTCTTTATAATTATGGAAGAGCTATTCCATACGCTTGTGGAAGAAATTCTGAGAAGTTGATTTTTGCATAACCAGCAGAGTCTTCAGCTACCCAGAAATCTGTCATTTTCCTATTTAATAACATCTCCATAGAATTATTTCAATGACTATGTAATATAGCAAGAAATCAGCATGTAATAATTTGAATAAACAATATTCAAATTCATTCAGTTAATACCACAATTCTTAATTTAGGTCCCTCTTATAGATTTACTACATAGTCAATCAATTTTTATTGAATAGATGAACAGAGGAATGAACAAAACATTTATAGGATGGGATAATCCAAGACACCAGTCTAAACTTTGGATAGGCTCCGAGGAATGAGATGAGACAAGACTGACCAAAAAAGGTGGCCAGAGCTTAAGGATAGGTCTGAACCAAGGCCTTAAGGGATATGTTTGGTCACAGAGAGGATTATGACTAAGAAACAAAACCAAGGCTTAACAGCTAAGACAGATGGCAAAATGTCACCAAAGGAGGGCAAGAATAATGAAAAGGGATTTTTCCAACAGAAATGCTGGGAACAGTATTGGAGCATCGGCCTGGTCACTGTCAACCCATGACCTCATAATGCATGGGTAAAATAGTTCGTTGTAGAGAAGGAATCATTCTATACAGGTGTTAAGATTAAACAACATCAACTAAAAAAGTAAAGGTTTACTGTTTCCACACTCACATTCTAACATACACACACACACACACACACACACACACATACGCACACACACACACACACAGATTTGTTAACAGAGACCTCAGAGTGGTGAGAAGAAGCTTAGATGCATAGAGTTACAGGCTGGCTTAGATATACAAAGTAAAAACAAAGAAACTGCTTTAATCTTTTCAATGATCAATTGTGAAGGCAGATTTCCAATGATAGAAACTGGTCTCTATTGTATTTTATTTTAACTTAGGAAAGGGTCATTAATGTCAAGCAAATAAAATGAAACTAAATAATACAAGATTACACCAAAATAAAGTAAAAAAGAAAAATTTACCATAGTTTTGTCTAGTATTTCCTCTACAAAACCATATCTGTAGCAGCAGAAAACACATCTCCTTTTTGTAAAGGACTTTCTCATACTTGTTTTCAAATGCTAATGTCATTATCTGAAATAAAGATGTCACAAGGCAACAACAGTTTCTAATGAAGCAATTGTAGGTAAGAAAGAATTTGATAGCATTTCCACTAGAAAACCCTTCAGCTGTTTTTCCAAATTTAATTAATCAGATCATAAACCATTAACTTTTCCTTTTTAATACAGCTTTCATTAAAAGTGCTATTGTCCTAAATAGTTATTTTCTTATCAGCAATGTAGAATTTTTATTTCTTAAAGATCTCTGCTGCAAAACACAATTATTTGCTCAGCTCTAATCAATGTCCAATGAGATTACAAAAACTGGCAGAACACTAATAAAAGTTAAAAGATTAATTACAAATACAATAATTATAGGCTTGTTATCACTTGGAGAACAGTGCAATCTCCTCTGAGATAGAGACCATTTAACCTGCCCTCCTCAGAGTTCCTCCTCCTTGCCCTTCTTCCCAGGGATACACGGATTCACTCTCTAGGGCAGCTGGGCCTGGGCAATCCCAGACCCTATTCTGGACTCAGAGGACAGACCAGTCCTAGCACTTACCTCACCATCCTGACAGTAGGCTTACCTGCTTTTCTCCCTAGGGAACTACGATATTCTAGAAGTTGTGAGCTAACACAGAATCTTGTGTATAAAAATATGCAATAATTTGTGTAAATGGAACAGGCTCATTACTTTGTGTGTTCTTTTAGTAAGGGTTTGCACTGCTTTGCTACATGTAAGTAGCAAACAAATAGACTATTTTGTTGAATATTTCATCCATGTATATGAAATAATTGCTACAGAAAAAATAGGAACTTAAGTAAAAGCTTAAGCACTTACACTTAACAAATTTTCCTAGATCTGGCATATGAACATTCAGTCAACAAAATAGTGGACTAATTATTGAGAAATAACTTCAGATCTTTCCTCAATTTGACAGATATCTTTATATTCATGATTCAAAGCAAATTGGTATTTACATAGTAAATATTTGAGTTATTTTAGTGACCAAGAAATAAGAAACAGTGACCCTGAGTCTCAGAGAAGTGAAAAGGCATATAATTATCAAAAATATAAGGCCAGGCTTTCTTAAAGGAAACAAAATGCAGAAAGATAAGCTGAAGTTTCTAACTCCCTCTCTCACTAAAAATATTTATTTATGTATTTAAGAATCATCAGAGGGTTTCAACATATGAATTAGTAAAATTTTGTAAGAATATACTCTGGTTATCAAATCAAAAACTAATTAAAATATTAATTGAAAAGCTTTGTTTCTTCCAGGTACCAATAATTTTGAGTACTGTAAGAGACAATGACATAAAAATTCTAAGATATGACTCATTTTCTAAAGTGTATAGTCTAGCATAAAATAAGTAGAAAATCTAGCAATTTGTTTAACAAATGGGAAAGTTGGTTTAGAGGGGTGAATTCCTGTTGTTGCTTGAGTTAGAACGTGTAGAAGCACAAAGAGAAATGGGGAAACACATAAAGATGAACATTTGGGGTGAGTTTATGACTGAATAGAGAAAGAAGAGTGGTAGCAAACTGAATGTGGCATCAAACCTGGGCAAGGATACAGTATCCCCAGTATTTGGCATAAAGTGGGCATAAATTAACCATTTGCAGAATAAATTAACAAGTTGTAAGGCAGTGAACCTAGAGCTCAGTTGAAGGGGTTGTGTTTGGAGGTAAAAGTGAAATAGGAGGCATGAGGAAGACAAAAATATCATATGAACTAGGCAAAAGTGCAAGAATGTTGTAGGTGATACTCACTTTGCCCGTAAGAAGGAAGTGAGGCTCTCCTCTGGGCACACTAGCTGAAAAGAGAGAGAGAGTCGGGCTCTGATTCATCCTGAGCAACACTGCTACACAATTAGGTTGTTAAATAAACTAAATGAAGAATTGCATGTAGCCTGTACATTACATTATTCAGAATAAAGAAATGATCAAAGGAAACTCCAACTTAATGTCTTTGTTTTCACATTCATAACTCTTACATCCCGAACCATAACATATAAGAGAACATGAAATGACAATCATTAAGGTACTGAACTGTACAGTCAGCTGAGGATACTGTACTGTGGACTGAGACCACAAGGCTGCACTACTGCTCACTTTCTCATGTCAGAAGTCTGGTCTGCTCATCATTAGTCCAAACAGCACACCTTGGTCACACATCTCAACAGTTGTTGAACCTGTAGGTTATTAATGAGGAATGTCTACATTATTTTCATCAAGTTTTTTAAATATGAAAAAAATTAACTTTTAAATAATGTATTCATACATCTGTATAACAGAGATAGGCATGTTTGAAAATTAATTTTGACTATAGATGTAAATTTAAAACATGCAAAGTTTAATCAGAGAATCAGTAAAACTATAGGCAACAAGTCATCAATGGTTAGTGACCGGATGACATAACGTGTGTGAAAACACGTTTTAGTAACATTGTTTATGGTAAACATTTCATAACACAGTTTTAATTGACCTTGTAGGTCCCAAAATGGTGGAGGTCCAAAGTCAGCAGTTTCAGATCAACTCAAAAGATGGCAAGCCACTATTTACTGTAGATGAAAACGAAGTTATGATTGGCATAGATAAGCTTCGAGTAACTGGTATGTATCAACCTTTACTTTGCACCATTTCTTTTGAAGTTCTTCTTATACTATTCTATTAGAACAGTCCCTTATCCATTTTTTTACCCATTCTTTTCTTCTATCATATTGATACCTGTTATCTCTTTCCAGTTGGTGTAATACAAAAGATTGTTATATATTCATCTACCATCTTTATAACTCAATTATCTAATTTTCTTTTATTCCGATGGTAATGAGCACTTGGGCTCTCTGTATTTTTACAAAAAAAGAAAGAAAATGTAACTTTTTCAGTTAAAAGTGGATCATACATCTCATGACTGCCTTTCAGGAATAAAAAGAAATTTTAGAAGAAAAAAATGTTCTAGTTTCATTTACTGAACTTCTGTAAAAACAAATAGTTATTGAATATATTCCACCATTTTTCTATAATGTTCTGAAAATCAATAGCAACATTATTCACTCATACAGTAGTACTCCCAAATAAAAACAAAATAAAGTTTCTTGTCTCAGGAAGTAAACTCAAGTCTAAATATGGTTGTTTGTTTTTTTTGGCAATATATATAAAACTCCTTAAAAGCAAGCAAAAACTGGGGCCAGAGATTTGGCTCAGTCGTTCTGGTGCCTGCCTCGCAAGTGCAAGGTCCCTGGTTCGATCCCCAATAACCACATACAGCAATACTGGGCATGGTGACCACACTCATTGGCAATCAGTACCACATACCACAAATGCCATGCTTGGTGGCTCAATCCTGTAATCCAAGCACTGGGGAGGCAGAGGCAGGAGTATTGCTGAGTTCAAAGCTTGCCTGGGCTACATAGTGAGCTCAGGGCCAGCCTGAACTGCAAAGCGAGACCCTGTCTCAAAAAAAAAAAAAAAAAAGCAAGCGAAAACTAAAATTTAATGTTGCAGTTCACTCTGAGGCAGTGAGTTTTCTAAAATGAAGTCACCAGGAAATGTAATTATAGGAATTAACCATTGCTTAATAAATAAAAAAATCAGCCAACCCAAGAGCCTTTGTCAGGAGAAATTCACTGGCACATAAGAAAGACAATACCTGGCTTAGGAACCTTCAACCTAATTCTTAGATTTTTATAACAGTACAAAAGCAATATACATTTGACAGAAATCATACTTGAAAGTAATTGTGAATTTTGATCTTTTCCTGGATTCGTGATTATAGCCCTATCCTTTCCCATGATGAGCAGCAGAAGGATCTCAGTTTCCAGTCAGTCCCAAGAAAAATACTGATATATTATATTGTCCTAAGACACTAAGGTGGAAGGATCAGTAGGTGAGGTACATCAAATGCCTTTCAACTCTGGATATTTTCAACTTAGGATGGGTTGTTGGGAGATGGATTTATTGAGACATAAGCCCCTCATGAGTCAAGGAGCATTCATATAGGAAATATGGGTTTTCTTGATTTCAATTATATTTCTACTTCACTGATTTAGTTGCATGACCTTCAGTGGGTTGCTTGTTCTCTTTTGGATATCTGCTCACTTTTAAGAGTAGAGTGATGAAGTGTACTCTACTGTCATTGCCAGGTTGAGTGGATTCATGTTTGTAAAGGATATCATTTTTCCTGGTAAAGTATTGCACTGTGATGTAATAAAATATATAGGATGACCAACCTAAAGAAAAACTTAGTTTGCTTTATATTCAATCCATCTGCACAGAGAATCAGTAAAATGAATTTTCTCCTGCCCCCGGCCCTCATTCAGGCTATGACATCATTGGTGGAATAGCTGAGAAATTTGATGGGCAACTGTGTTAGACATCACCTGCATGCATACACCAGAACCACTTGAAGGTCTTACTGTATTATATTCATAGCTACTACATTCCTCTTCAGATCTTCACATTCAGTAGGTCTGAAATGGGGTTTAGGAATCGGCATTTCTAAAATGTTCCCAAGGGATGCTGGTCCCGCAGTTCTGAGGACCACACTTTGAGAACTGTCCTCTGCTAATTTGACCAGAATCAACAGAAGCCACAGGTCAGTAACATGCAGACCTTCTGTTTGCCAGGTACACTGAATTTATCCTTCTACAAAACAAATCATAGTCTTCTCCTTCATACTTTATTTTGTCCTAAAGCACAAAAGTCTTCCAAAGTCCTTTTCCTCTCCAGTAAAGTTAACAAATGCAAATGTACCCCTACTTCCGAGGACAATTCCTTACTTGTCATTGTCCCATTGCAATAATGTGAAGTTCTTGTCATGGGAACCATGGGTGATGAAGGGCCAGACTTCACCTCCTTTCAGTTTTTCAATCTTCCTGGTTTCCCTAAGTTTTGTAATTAAAGAAACCCAAGAAAATGCACAATTCTCCTTTTTCTTGTTTTGCTTATCTGTCTGAGGCATGAATTGCTATGTCATCCAACTCATCTTTTTCAAATTTAGCACTGTGCACATGTGGGGCATATACTGCCTTTGGTGTGGATATGGAAGTATTGTGCCCTGCTGTCCGCATGTTGTTTAGCAGCACCATAGCTCCTCTCCATTAAATGCTATTAATATTTCCTATTCCCCCCACTGTGAAAACCAAAAATGTTTCCATTCATTCCCATAGAACTCCTTAGGGGAGGGTCCAAAATCATCCCCACTTCAGAAACACTGGCTTATCCTAATTGTTTTCTGTCCTTCTGAAATTTGGTAACATTTATTTAGTACAAAGGGTGTTTATTTAGTACAAAGGGTAATGTTTAAAGGATCAGGTAGAGTCCAGTCCCAGCCATGTGACCTTGAGTGGATTCTCAGCATATCATACTTCTGCATCCAATGGTCTCTCAGAGTGTGGGATGTTCCACAGCATCTTTCAGAGCAAGTACATACTGCTCATCACATTAAAGAGTAGATCTTGCCAAAAACTAAAAAATAAATAAATAAATAAATAAATAAATAAATAAATAAATAAAAAGGAGGGTTTGGGAAAGTCAAAAGTGGTGTAGAAGTACTGGGATTGCTGGCAAGTCCACCAACAAGAGAAGACTGGGAAGGCTAGACCTGGCACCCCCTGAAGCAATGTGAGTCACCTGTGAACACAACACAGCAGGCACTACAAACGGTGATAATCCTGGGGTGACAGAGGATGCCCTCAATGCGCCACTGCTACCAGTGACACTGACCCCTGAGGTGTAAACTCTTCCCCTGTGAGTGAATATGCTCTGAAGACTCTCTTTAGGTCATATTATTTACATGGCAAAGGGGAGGTGATCTATGTGGCCTGATCTGACCAGTCAGCCCTCTATACACCTGGGCACTAAAGGGACATCAGGGATTCAAGGTCGAGAAGGATTCCCTGCTCTGCTGCTCAAACAGATGGAGTGCGCTTGTAGCAGAGTACGGTGGCCTTGACATCTGACGGCTGAGTTCTGCTAACACCCAAATGGACTGAGAAGCTGCATCCTATGCAGAGACTCCAGGCAAGATCCTGAGCTTAGAACCCAGGCAAGGTCCCTGGACAGAACTTGAGACCTATGAGTTGTGAGCTAACAAACAGGTATGTTTTGAAGCAGAGAAGTCTGTCATGGTTTGTAACACAGAAATAGCTGATTATAGCCATGATGCAATTCCAACCATGTTGGAAATAACACATACACAAAAAAATACTCCCCAAACTTAATTTATTCTCTGTTTATTGTATATCATTTTATACTTACTAAAACTCTAGCAACAGTGTTGGGGAGAAGCATCTCAGGAGCCCTTTTCCCGGTCCCCAAAGAGACCATATTTTCAGAAGTTGGATTCCAGAAAGAGGACAGAAATTGTCTTTGAATTTACCATCATGGATGCCATAGCTTTCTAAACAAGAGCAGTCTCAGTGACATAATTAAAGGCAAGAGGGCACGGCATGACAGAAAGGAACGTAGCAGAGATGCTGTGGAAGTTCAGCGTGAACAGGAACAATTTTGCCACATCTGAAAAGCCTGCACCAGCCCATCAGTGTTCAGTAAAAATGTGAGTTTGCCCTTGATAAATGGTTATCATTGTAGACACCACAACCTAATAAAGTCTCAGCATGCATCGCTGTAGCAGCACTAATACTGGGCACTGAGAAGTTTTACAACTGAAGGAACCTAGAGATAGCAGCATGTGGGGAAGAACCATCTATGTAGAGCATCTGTACCCATTATTTGGCTTTGTCCATGACTGCAGGGTGCTGTCCCCCAAGCCTTCCCTGCCCACCCCGCCGTTTCCACCCAGGGCTGTACTGCAGTCTCAGCACCGCTCTTCACACGAGTGTCCTTCATCTTGGGATGCTCCAGGCCCACAGGTGGAGAGTGGTGTCATCCCCGTGCTACTGCGTCACAGTGGAAACAACTACACCACCAGCTGTATCCAGTCCTGATGACACATTCTTACAATGTTTGTTAAAGTTAACATTATAAGACCATGCTTTCAATTTCTTGTTCCTTTTTAATTATAATTTCTGGTGTCCATCACACAGTTTATATGGAGCCACTTAAATGCATGGTTGATATATTTTATAACAGAACTATTTTTCTTACATAAAACTTAGATCATACAATCCTAAATATACATTCTTTTCCCATAAGGAATGGGTATTTTGTCAACTATATTTTTTGTATAATCTTGGTTGGGAATATTTAAAAAGAAATGCAGATATAAAGGAAATATGGTTACACTGAAGATCAATAACAACCTACTGAGAATTACTTTATGAAACCATTCAGAAAAATCCATGTTATTTTATGCAAATAGATTCTAAGGGACATTTACTTTGAGACTGAATGGTAATGATATAGTTAAAATCATATGATATAAGCATTTACAATTTTAGTAATAGAGAAACTACTCCTTTTGCTTAAAAATAATACATGTCAGTGTATGGATTTTATATCTGCCTATAAATACATTGTCATAATCACACAATTATATAATATCACTGATTATGGTCAGATAAGGTAATTGGCATGCATGTAAAAACTAATGATTTAGATATATTTCTCTGTGAAATAGTGCCACAGACATTGAATAATTTCTGCTCCTAGGGAAAAATAACTGAAGCTGTTCTCAAATAAAAATTGCTTATGCAAGGCCAAAGTGTATTTCAGTGGTAGAGCTCTTGCCAAGCATATGTGAGGCCTTGAGTCCATCCTCAGCAAAAACCCACCTGTACAGCTAGGATATACTGAAATTTCAAGCTTGGTTTTGCAAAGAGGTGTGTTTGTGAAGAGTAAATGTGTTAACACTTCTTTTCTCAGTTATCATTTTATTTATACAAAAATAGGTAATTACACAAACGTTTATAACCCTTATTCTATCTATTCCTATTACTTGTTTATGGGGAAATTAGTAGATTTTTTTAAATTATAGATATTCCTTGACTTACAGTGAAGTTAATATCCCGAGAAACCTATTGCAATTAGAATATTGCAAGATGAAATGTTTTACTACACCCACCAAACATCATGCTTTTATTTAGCTCACTTAAACTCAGCATGCTTATGTTAACTTACAGTTGGGCTGGCACACTTATGTAACACATGTCTGTTTCACGTGTGATATGGCTTGATGGGTGTCAGGACGGCCTGACAGACTGAGAGCTGCCACTGCTCAGTGCTGAGGGAGAGGATGGACCATGTATCATTAGCCCAAAATGATCCAAACCCAAGTATTGCTTTACTGAATGCACAGAGCTTTCACATTACCGTAATGTCAAGCAATCCTATGAAGAAGCACTACAACTGAGGGCCATCTGTATTTATAACACCCTTCTTAGGTCTCCCATAATGAAACAATACTCAAGTTTTAAGCAATGCTGTATAAGCCACAATAAATCTACCTGTCATGTGCAACTAAGTATATCTCTACTTGGCTTAATAATTGACTTCTGCTGTTTTCTTCTTTATATTTCCTTTCATGTTTTGCAAATCAGGAGAAGATAAAAGAAAACAATATAGAAGAAATAAGTATCATGCAAATTACTAAGTTAAACTGTTTCCCACTTGACACCAAACACAGAAAGTTGTCTATACTTTAGACAAATTCACACACTGTACTATAAAATTGATTGGCACAATTTATTGTGAAAACTCTAAAGCTTAGTACAGCCTTACTTTACATAATGTCCCCGTTATCATTTAGTTTTGCTTAAGTGGAATTTTAAAGTAATGTGACTTGTTACAGAATATAAGAGGATCTGTTTCTCATCTGAATATAATTTCCATGAATTATAATATAATTTTCATGAGCCATTAACCTTCACTTATGTCTAGTCCTTTATTTTAGTTGATGGTAGCATTTATGTAAGTCGTGCTACTAAATCTGGTTGTGGTTTGTGCTCGCTTCGGCAGCACATATACTAAATCTGGTTGTGGTTTTAAAATTTCACTTTGTGTGGATGCAAGTCTCTTATGTATGTGGCACAATCACAACTGAAGACTTGTGGTGTTTTTATCATGTTCAGAATCACTAAGGCAGCAGTAACTTCCTTGGTAACGTAAACAGTAATGGCATGGAGAAAATGAGCAGGGTTCGTGACTCCTTCAGCTGTAAGGACCACTGACAAGACCTTGGGCCAGGCTGATGATTTCACAACCTAGTATCTGTGAAACTTTCACTTGGGCAGTTTTTCTTCAATGTCTGATATCAATACTAACACAAGGGTAGATGAGGAAATGAATATTTTAATCATTTCACTATTACCCAAGAGGAAAGCCTGCTTGTGTGTGGATGAGTCCTGACATCCACGTGGAGTCAAGAGAGAGAGACGTGCTGAACTGCATCCCCTTTCCCCTACCAGGGGTGGGAATAAGCAGGGGTCAAGACAAACAGGGAGTAGAATCTAAAATGGGAGGGGGTATATAAGGGTCTAGGGCAGGTCAGTCAGTCAGAATGGGTATATTAGACCATGTCCTGCTACTTAAATTTGTGTGTATATGCCATAAATTTAAGAGGAGAAATATTTTTAAAAATCATATGACCAGTAAATCTGTCCTTCTTTGTCAAATCCTTGTATTTCCCATAAACAGGAAATTGATATGTTCTCATCACACTTTCCTGCCGCTGGGCTCCTGTCCTTGAAATCCTTGGTCTTCAATCTCTTGTTTGTAAATACTTTTTTAGGTTCACTCTCACAGCCTTTAGAAAGTTCTCCATGCTGCCTTCAAATAATTCTTCTCTTTTGATGACAATTTATCTGCTACAGGTGCATTGCTCTCTGCCATATTGTTTACTTAGGCACAAGTAAATCTATAACATGCAGATTTAAAGCAAGGCCTCTAAATTAAAAGTGCATCCAAGCAAGTTACGCTATTACAAGCAGTACATCACTTTTCTCTGTATTTCTGAAGCCAGCTGACAGATTGACTCTCACACAAACAAGTTCTCAAGCTAACAAACTAATAGTAATATACAGATTCCTAGAAATGTCAAAGTCTCTTTTGAAGCTTAGGTTTTAATTTTTTTCTGATCTGCCTTAGAAACAAATGGCACAAGACACACTTTTATACACAAAAGCTAACTAGTCATATTACCTGAACTGAGAGACGTACATGACTTTCAGTGGGAATTATTTCTTTTTTCAGCTCGGCTAATATTTCTCTCTAATTTAAGATAAATCTGCTGATTTGTAATCACTTCGCAAATCTTACTTTGTAAAATACTGTGATCACACTAGAAAAGTAGACAAGAAACTGTGTTCTTTTGTTCCTCGAAGTGGAACATCTGGCCAAATTGAATCATGAAGTTAAAAATCTTAATGTTGAATATCTGTCATCTGAAACGTTTGAGACCAGCAATGTTTCAGACTTTGGATTTCTGGGAAGCAGGGTGGCACCCGCATCTGAATAATAAAATATCTTAGGGGCGGGATCCATGTCTAAAGAGGAAAATCATTTACATGCACAGCTTCCAGGTAACTGCAGGCGGTATTTAGTGCACCGGCATTTTGAGTACAACCTGTCATGTGATGTCAGTGTGGAATTCTCTACTTGTGTTGTCACATCTGCCCCCAAAACTTTGGATTTGGGGGCATTTTGGAGCTAAGTATGTCTGATGTCATCTATTTTACTTCTATTTCTTACACACTTTGATATTTCTTTAGGGCCTGAAGGGGCTCTTTTCGAGCACTCAGTGGAGACGCCCCTTGTCAGAGCCGACCCATTTGAAAACCTAAGGTAAGAATATTAGTTCCAAAAATTGACTGGGTGTGTGCTAGAATGGTATGGTGGCAGCAGCAGTCACCAGAATTTTTTTTTTTTTGAGACAGGGTCTCCCTTGTAGTTCAGGCAGACTCTGAGCTCACTCTGTAGTCCAGGCAAGCCTCGAACTCAGCAATCCTCCTGTCTCTGCCTCCCGAGTGCTGGGATGACAGGTGTGAGCCACCACGCCCAGCACTGTGGTATGTGGTACTGATTGCTGGTGGGCATGAGTCACCGGGCCCAGCATTGTTGTATGTGGTTACTGGGATCGAACTCAGAACCTTGTGCTTGCAAGGCAGGTTCCAGAACCACTGAGCTAAATCTCTGGCCCAGCAGATTATTTGTCTTGTCTTTCATGCCTTTATGCACATAACTGCCCTTAACTCTTTAAACCAAAACTAAACTGCACATCCCACACTGCTCTTTCTCTGAGTTCCGGGTCTCTTTATCCTCTAGTCTCCATTGTTCAGGGTCAGATTCTGTACTGTCCCGAAACTCTCTTCCTGCCCCAGATGGCTCCTCTCACTTGCCCTTCACACTGGCACCAGAGTCATTCTACTCAGGACAAACTGAAAGCTTTATTCATTCAGCCTTAGTGGTAGGAAAATCCTAAGTGCTACAGTGTGTGCTGCTGGCCCTGCACTGCCCAGACCACGGCTGGCAGCATCTCCTGCCTTGTGTCCTTGCCGACTGGAATGGTGGCCAGGCCCTCCCACCCCAAACCTCAGCACAAGCTGTTGCATCTGACCTGTGTGTCCCTCTGTTCCATCTGTACATAAGAAAACAAGGCAAAACCTTTGTACCTTTTAGTAGAAGAGAATGGCACCTTATATAGATTTAAAAATTTGTAAAAGGCCTTTTTGAAAAATCTCAACATGTTAGTATAGAAAAAACACTCTAAATTAAGTGTATATTAAATACATATAAGTAAAAGGTTGAAAACCTTTGATATGTCTCTTTTTAAATATGAGCTAAAATACATATTGCATAAAATTCACCATTTTAAACATGTTGATGTACAGTTTAGTGGCATTATGTAAATTCATACTTTGTCACCATCACCACCATCCATCTCCAGAGCCTTCTTCCTCTTTTGAAACTTAACCTCCACACTTATGAAGAGCTTTTACTTACATAAGTACAAGCATATAGTATTTGTCCTTTTGTGACCATGTTTCCCTTAACCTGATGTCCCCAACCTTTGGTGTAAGTCAGTGTAAGATGTTATACAAGTATAGTCACCCAGTTCCAGCTCTATGTATAAATTTCTTCATTCAGAAGGTTTGCATGTCCACGTGTATTTCACCTTATTTCTAAGCTACTAAATATATAGTCACTGTTAATTCCAATAATATATTTGCATTTTATATCATAAAAGAAATATCTTAAAGCAAATTGTCTTAAGGTCCAAGAAATCACTGAAAATTTATTTATTTATTTTTTTGAGACAGGGTCTCGCTTTGTAGTTCAGGCTGGCCCTGAGCTCACTATGTAGCCCAGGAAAGCCTCAAACTCAGCAATCCTCCTGCCTCTGCCTCCCAAGTGCTGGGATTACAGGCGTGAGCCACCACGCCTGGCAAAATTTAAAATTTTAAATCATTTAAAATTTCACCTTAAAGTATACACGACAATTAACATATTAAAATAAATTGTGTGTAATTAGGAGAATAAGGCACAGCAGGAATCCCAGCTTTGTATAGACATCCTGTGAGCTTGGGCCAATTTCACCTTTCAAGACTATTATTTTGCTATTAAAATCCTGACAAAAAAACCTAACCTTGGGGTATTACAGGGAAGAATTAATAATATATTGTTATTAGTGTTTTATAAATATAGTCGTCAAATACAAATAACAATTTTTATTATTGTTATTATGCTTAATAGATATTCACACTAAGTAGGGGTTAGGAAACTTAGCATTTCTCTTGCATTTAATGTCCAATTAAGTAATAAAGACACACTTAGAGGGCATTTGTAGCATAAAAATAAATTATGGCTATAATTAAATTACAATAATCACTAATTTTGACAAAGGACCATAAGACTCATATTAAAGAATTGTTAGGGTTAAGGAAAAATTTTACTATCCTAAGATAGACAAACGATTCAGTAATTCTTAAAATAATCCCATTAAACCATTTTAAATGATGAAATAAATTTTAGAGTTGTTCAATTACTTTTAAAACGAACATCAGTATTTAAAAATATATAGATCTCAAATTTAATTTGTTTTATGTTGTCCAAACAGGGCCTATATTTGCTTGCTTATACAGAAAGCTTGTACTAAAAAATAAAAGACAAAAGATAGTCTTATTTTCTTTTTTTTTGCTTTTTGAGACAGGGTCTCGCGTTGTAGTTCAGGCTGGCCCTGAGCTCACTATGGAGCCCAGGCAAGCCGCCACGAACTCAGCAATCCTCCTGTCTCTGCCTCCCGAGTGCTGGGATTACAGGCGTGAGCCACCACATCCGGCATTGGATAGTCTTATTTTCTAAAAGATGATAGTAAGGGAGGATGTCATGGTTTAAGAGTTACAACCAGAGCCTAGGACAATAATACCGTGAGGAACGACCTCCAGAGGGGCCACAATTCAGATGGAAACCACCACTTACTGAATCTCCTCAAATACCAGAAGCTGTGCCTAGTACTTTATTAATGTTATTAATCTCACTTAGTCACACTCAGCATTAAAATTAAACAATTTCATAAAGAAGGTCCATGAGGTCTAGATAGTACCATGTTTTGAGTTACAGAGCTCCAAATATAGCTGATAACTCAAATTCAGCTGACTGCAAACCCCGCGTGGGGAGATCTGCCTCCTTGACAGCTGAGTAAACCCTCCTGCTGTGTATGCCTTTATTTACTACCAGGTTTCAGGGACTGTATATTTTATCCTGAAAATTATTACTATGAACTGTGTTGCAGGGTTTTTAAAATTTCTGAGTCCAATTGCCTTACTATTCCTGAACTGAGTATAGTGTAAAATATTTTGGAATACCTTAATTGATCTAATAAAATATTTAATGTGGAATATGAAAGATTAGGACTCTCTCAACTCTGAGATATAACTGTGAATGCGCATGCGCTATTCTATTGGTCTTCCTAGCCTGGCTTATT
Source organism: Thryonomys swinderianus (assembly GCA_004025085.1). Taxonomy (NCBI): domain Eukaryota; kingdom Metazoa; phylum Chordata; class Mammalia; order Rodentia; family Thryonomyidae; genus Thryonomys; species Thryonomys swinderianus. The sequence continues at coordinate 18,384 of PVIC010027176.1, forward strand.
TTCCTTAACACAGTGTCCTCTAATTGCATCACATTATCTCGAAGGACAAGGCTCCACTCGTTTAGCAGCTGCAGATGCCACATTTTCCCCATTGTTCATCCGTCAGTGTCACCTTTGTTCTGAGTAGTGCTGAAATAAACATAGAAGTAGAGGCATTACTTTGATATATTGACTTTGTTTTCCTGAAGAAAATGAAATATACGGAGCAGTGTGATAGCTGGATCATACGGTAGATCTGCCTTTAGCTTTTGAAAAACCAATGATAAAAATTTAAAAGATGCCACTAAAACCCGAAAAAAAAACCCTCCTTCTTTTCATTTATTTTATTTAAAAAGGAAAGACTGAAAAATTAATAAACTATGTATTTATTCACCAAAAAAATGGCAACAGTGAAAGAAACAAAGTTATAAATAGCATAAATCAGATAATAGAAAACAAAATTTTTAATATAACAAAATTCCATATTGTTGAAGACAAAATTTCTAAAAGAAAAGGTAGAGAACATGTCTATAATTTAAAGATTGTTTAATAAAACAATGAAAATATATGTAAAGAAAAATGTTAAATTTGGCTATATTTACATTCAATTTTTGTTCAATGAAACATACTATAAATAGTAATGGAAAAGGTTAATATAAAAAGAATACATATAGTTTTTAATTCTATAGGATCTGTATTTATAGTACTAAGCATTGAATCCAGGGCCATAGTACTGAACTACATTCCTAGCCCTTTGTTGATTTTTTTTTTCTTTTGAGACAGGGTCCCCGCTAAACTGCCTAGCCTAGGCTGAAACTTGTGATCATCCTACCTCAGCCTCCCAGAGTTTTGACATTACAGATCTGCACCACCAACCTCAGCTTCCATTCTGAAAAAGTAATTAGAAAAGCAAAACAGATGCTCAACTCAGAAGAAACCAGGTCAACGCAAATTTAAAATATAGAAGATACTTAACTGTACTAGTCATCAGGGAAATGAAAAGTAAAACAACACCATGTAATATTCGTCAGTATGCAAAATAGCTTAAACTCTAGCAGTATCAAATGCTAACAAAAAGATGAAGGAAGAAAGATTCTGCACCAATGCTGGCATCATCAGTGAGTGTGAGCACCTTGAAATGCACGTAATGATGCTTCAATTAACAACAAATCAAATATACGAGGCTAATTCCATCAGATTATCATGGAGCTGAAAACTTCCTAATGCAGAGTAATAGCATTATTAGGAAAAAAGAAAAACAAAGATTTGAGCTCAATAGTCAGGACAGGCTTATTTAGGACAAACTCAAGAGGGGCAGCTGGTATGAGAACAAGAGTAGCACCCCTCTTAGGAGCTGGGGGAAATTTGTGGTTTTGCAGGAGAAAATTGCTGCTGTTCTGAAAGGGGGTTGTGTTTTGCCATCCATAATCACTGGACTGTGGTTCCTATGTGTGTGTCCCCTGTGACTGCTGCAAAAAGACCAGTCCTCAGACACCCTCATTATAAGTGCACATAAATTTTAGGGCATGGCCTAATCATCCTCTGATACAAATAGCCGTTCTCTAACTCCTCATTCTTGACTGTGGTTGTCATGGAAGATGTGCATCACGGTCTCACTGCTTTCGGCTGATAGGGATGGAGGTTGGGGCTTTGTCAAGATGGAAGGAACACTGCCTTGATGCAGTCCTTGGCCTACAAAATGGCTGCAGTTCTGTTGGTAAGACTTTGGGAAAAAAAATTAATTAAGCAGAGCACAGGTAGGCAGGCCAGTCCTAGAAGGAGAACGGGGTACCACAAAAAGGAGAATCTGAGATACAGTGCCGATTTCTATGACTGCCATGGCCTTTGAGGAGTCCCGAGACACCTTTGATACTTCTTGGACCTTTGATACTTCTTGGACCTGTAAGGCTGTTGTTCCCTTCCCCTGGTGATCTGGGCTGAAGGTACAGCATGTTGAATGGAGCACGGTGCTGTTACTCACTTAGGGCAGCTGTGAAAAAACCTAAAGTGATACAAGTCTGGAAAACTACCTTTTGGATTTGGGTTGCTTCACCCACTAACACTCTAAAAGCTTGATGAGTGAAATTTAATTCATGGGCCAGGTGTTCGGCTCTCCCTAGAGGGAAACAGCTAAGGCTAGAGCCAGAGGGGCATGTGCTTTGTACAGGGCCATAGGTGGTATACCCCATCCCAGTTCTGGGCTGTGTGAGGAGGGAGCAGAAAATATACCCAGGATGCTCTGAGTACAATGTCCTGTCCAACTGGCAGGTAAAGATGATCCCACGTGTTAACCACCCACCCATAAATATCCCCTGGGGAACCATATATGGGGTACCATCCAATGGCACTTTTCCATATTTCACCAGACACTGGACACAGTGACACTGTGACACAGACATTTAGGTAACAATCCCATTGTGCAGCTGAGATCAGAATATTGCTCCACATATTGCACACAGGGTTCCACATATTGGTGCACTGGGACACTTCCCAGACAGTATGGACAGTGCGTCCCATGAGTGATCACCCTGAATTACCTTATTGGAGCAGATTTTCAACAGCTTGGTGGTTGTCATGCCACTCAGGTCCCTGCATATTTCAGTGGGACAAAGATTTGATTCCTTCCCTGGAGGAAAAGCACATTCATTCTCATGATAACCCTCTACTGTAGCATAATCAGCCAGATAAGGGAGTGTTTTAGAGACATTGCTGTTAACACGCCATTCAGGGACTCCCGATGAGTGAGGTTAGATGGCGAAAACCTGGTAAGGAAAATCTACTATTGCAGGCAGGAGTGGTTCTTCTGTGTGCCGGGTTCAAGCACAAGAACAGCAGAATTTAAAGGGGACCATAGGGGAAAGGTAGCAAAGACTGTACTAGGATAGAGTGTAAGACTTGAGTTCTAGAAAAAGAGACAGGTTGGAGAGCCCTATGGCCTAACAGGTCTTGTAATCCATGAGAAAAACAAATTTGAAGAAGCTGATGGAAAATTATTTCTGAGATGTTGTTATTAAGGGGGTGGCAGCTGCCTTTATTTTACAAAGTAGCCAGCTCTGGTAAACAGAATCAATTTATTCTGGAAAACTATGTTACAAGAAGTAGAGGATCTCCCTTGTGGGTTGTGCTGTATCAGGACCTGCAGGGTTGTGGCTCAGATCTGGAGGAGAAATGGCTTGTCAGGGCTAGGGAGGTGGAACGGAGGCCCTGGTTACGGGCCTCTGAAGCTCCTGAAAGGGCATTTGTTAGCAGGGGGTCAGGCGTGAGGAGTTTTTTAGGATCACATTGGAGACACCATTGAGCAGTTTGCCCCTGACAGCAAAATTATGGATCCACAGTCTGAAGTAGCCCATTAAGCCCGAAAAAGAGAACCTTGCGCTCAGTCTTAGGGAAAGGTAGGGAAGAGCTTGTGGCCATCAGTCTTGTGGAATCTCATGGTAGAGAGGTGATATGGAGACCTAGTCACAACATGAGCAAGTCACAACATGAGCAAGACACAGTCTGGGTGGGCTTTGTATTTAGAGACCTCTAATCCCTGTCTTCTAGAAAGTTAGAGAGGACAGTGCGTGAGTTAGGCTTACACCCATGGTGGGGCTCCAGAGGAGATCAGCAGGCCTCAAACTGAGGTCAGAAAGGTCTCTCTTGAGTGTTTGTCCAAAGACCTGGGAACTGTCATTGAATCCCTGTGGCAGAACTGTCTGCTTCAACTTCTGTATAAAGTTAGAATAAGGATTAGTCCAGGTGAATGCAAAGAGATTTTGTGCAGCAGGATATAAGTGAATTTTGAAGAAGGCATCTTCATGGTACAGGAAAAAAAAAATATGTCATGTCCTGGGTTACTCAGGACAGGAGAGTTTTCAAGTTAGGGACACTGGAGTGGCTAGAAATCACTGCAGTATTTACTTTGCAGAGGTCTTGTACAAGGCAAAAGGAACTGTCTGGATTTTTTTATTACAGGAAGTATGAAGGTGTTATGAGGAGTCTTGTTGGGGATCAGTATCCCTGCTGGGGGTATTGAAGGACTAAGGCAAATGTGTGGGATCTTCTAAGGAAATTTTTTGTGGAACTATGGGGGGAATGCTATTCTACAGATATTAGTGCCCCAGACATCGGGATTTAATAGAGACCATTCTACTCAGATGAGAGAGATTCAGGCAGGCTGAGATTTTCAGGTTCATCTCCCTGGCAGAGAAGTAAGAATCTTGCAGTCTTGGGGAGGGTGGGCCTCGAGAGCATGGCTCCTCGCTTATCCATGAGGTCTTTGTCCAGAAAGGGGTGGGACAGTGAGAATAACTAGAAATGAATATAGAAACATCACTTCCCCTATTGCACAATACATAGATGATCTTCATAAGGAGTTTTCTTGGAGTTCTTTCATACCAACCACAGGAACTGTAGAGCAAGTGGCCCCCAAAATTTAAGAACAGGCTTTCCCTAGTGTCTATAAGGAAGGAAATGGCTTTATTAGACAACACCCTGATCACCCTGGGTTCTGAAAATGGAGTCATTTTCTGTGGAGGTAATGGATCCCTGGGACCTTCTATCCTTCAATATTAAAGCTGAGACAGATCATCAGACGTTGGCTGGGGCTTTTTGTGAGAGGCTGCTCCCAAGCTGCCTGGCATTCCTGCTGGGCCAGACCCTCTCCACAGTCCCCACGGACCACAGGTAGGGCACGGCTTGGTTGGAGGACTTGAGTTAGAGCAGTCCTTTGTCCAGTCCCCACCAGTGCCACAACTGTAACAAATACTGGAGGAGAGGCACCTTTCATAGGTTTGTGAACAGCGAAGCAAGGGTTTTGTATTTTAATTTAGCTTGGTCTTACTTCTGGGCCCATTGCTTATCCTTCTGGTTAGTAAAAACATGGAAGGTAGCATTTATGAGTTCATATCTGGGGGCTCTGAAGTTCTTCTAGCTTTTGAAGCTTTTTTCTAATATCAGGAACAGGTGGAGAAATATACTGATGATGAAGGTATATCTGTCCTTCCCTGAATTCAGCATTCATTCTAGTAAACTATATCATAGCCTCAGGGATCCCGGGCATAAAAAGGCTGGAATTTCATTAGGTCCCCGAGTTATCTCACCCATTCGCCATAGTTTATTGCCTTATAAATATGCCTTTCCATCCCAGCCAGGAAGTGAATGAGTATATGATTATTCTTGGCAAGACACTGATCCCCTTCCTGGTAAGTCCAGATGGGGTTGGTAAGGTTCGTCTCTGGGACTGCTTGAGCTGGTACCAGGTATAGTGGAGCACCTCATTTTAGTGGCTGGAGCTCCTCCAAGTTTGGCTGCTCACTAAACAGGTTCCCTGTTACTGGTGTGAGGGTGGAAGAAACGATTAGGTAGTTGCCCTGCTATGTGAGGCCGAGTTCCTAAGCTCTGCAGAGGAACTCCTTTCTTTTTGTGGAGCTTTCAGGTAAAGAGAGATCCTCAGTAGCAGTTTCAGATAAAGATCCCAGACACTGTCCAATTTGAACCAAATCATTCATAGAAAAAGGAACATGAACACAGACTGTTCCCTCAGACCTGCCGCCTGTCCAAGCTGGAGGACAGTTAGATCGGAGTGGGGACAGGTGACAGGCAAGGGGGAGCGAGCGAGAGTCACGCTGGTCCTGCAGCTTCCTGAGTAAACGTCCACAGTGGTGACCCTGGCCTCACAGGAGTGA